>JAHIAM010011426.1:0-10118 GCA_021605205.1 Aegilops longissima
TAAGATGGAATAACATACCTTGGTTGGTGGTGCACCATGTAGTTGAACTTGTGTGGGTTGCTCAAGGTTGATGTAGCTCATCAAGAGTTGGGAGCACCACTTGAAATTTGAGTCCATCTACCTACATGGGTTAGTTCTTGCAAGGAGTAGCACTTGTGTATCCAAAATGATAATCATGAAGCTCAACATAGAGTTTGTCAAAAGGATATGTTTGAATGATTCGTGCTTCCTTGTATTCAACCACCATAGTGTAGAGACTTGGTGATGTAGATTGCTCAAGATGTGAGTAGATTACAATCTCATGGAATTTGTTTCAACCAAGTACCTACATGGGTTAGATAACATGCAAGATGCAAATATATCCAAGATATAATATTTTCATTATAAGAGAGATATCATGGATTAGTCATAAGCTCATGTCTTGCATGTATCCAATGGAGTTTCTACTCCAAGTTTGAAGCATCAATGATGTTCAATTCTCCTCTCAACCTGCACTTTCTCATCAAGAGGTTTAGTAAATATATCCGCTAATTGCTTTTCGGTGCGAACATGCTTAAGATTAATGTCACCCTTAGCAACATGATCTCGAATGAAGTGATGACGAACTTCAATATGCTTAGTTCGAGAATGTTATGCGGGATTATGACCAATTTTGATAGCACTTTCATTGTCACAAAGCAATGGAACATGTTTCACATATATCCCATAATCTTTAAGAGTTTGGTTCATCCAAAGTAATTGAGCACAACAGAACCAGCGGCAATGTACTCCGCTTGGTGTAGATAAGGATACGAGTTTTGTTTCTTGGAGGACCAAGACACAAGAGATCTACCAAGAAATTGACAAGTACCAAGTGGACTTTCTATCAACCTTGTCTCCGGCATAGTCCGATTCGGGTAATAACAAGATCGAAAGAGGCCCTCTTAGGATACCAAATGCCAAAATTTGGTGTATGAATTAAGTATCTCACTATCCTTTTACGGCCTTAAGATGACATTCTTTGGGAGCAGCTTGATATCTTGCACACATGCACACACTTAGCATAATATCGGGACGTGAAGCACATAGGTATAACAATGATCCAATAATGGGCGATAAACCTTTTGGTCAACTGGTTTACCATCTTTGGTCAAATCAAGATGTCCACTAGTAGGCATGGGTGTAGACATACCTTTGCACTCTTGCATATTGAACTTCTTGAATAAATCCTTAGTACTTGTTTGAGAGACAAAAGTACCTTCCTTAGTTTGCTTAATTTGCAACCCAAGAAAGAATTTGAGTTCACTCATCATTGACATCTCAAACTTCTCCGACATTAGCTTTCCAAACTTCTCACTAAAATGAGGTTAGTTGATCCAAATATGATATCATCAACATAAATTTGGCATACAAATAATTCTCCATTAACCCTTTTAGTAAAAATTGTGGAATCAATTTTCCCAATTTCAAATCCTTTTCAAGAAGAAACTTGGTCAACATTTATACCAAGCTCTAGGAGCTTGTTTAAGACCATAAAGGGCTTTGTGAAGTTTGTAAACATGATTTGGTTTCTTAGGATTTACAAAGCGGGAGGTTGTTTAACATAAACTTCCTCCTCTATTTCACCATTTAGAAAAGCACTTTTAATGTCCATTTGGTACAAGGTCATATCATGGTGATTAGCATAGGCAAGTAAGGCGTGAATGGACTCAAGTCTAGCAGAGGAGCATAAGTCTCACCATAGTCCATACCTTCGACTTGTGTGTAGCCTTGGGCGACGAGGCGTGCTTTATTGCGAACTACTTGTCCATCTTCATCTTGCTTGTTGCGAAACACCCATTTGGTACTGATGATGTTGTGGTTGTTGTCGGGCTTCTCAACCAAGTCCAAACTTGGTTTCTCTCAAAGTTGTGTAGCTCTTCATGCATAGCATTTATCAATCCGGATCTTCCAATGCTTCTTCGACCTTCATAGGTTCAATGCTAGAGATGAAAGAATAGTTTCACAAAAGTTAGCTAAACGAGTTTTAGGCGAGTGATTCTCCGGTTTCAATATCATTGTAGATTTGCTCGACGGATGGTCTTTAGCAATTCTTGCTCGAACTCGTGAAAGCTTTTGCTGGGTTTGGTTGAACATCTTCTTCATCTTGTTCTTCTTCTTCTTCTTCTTCTTCTTCTTCTTCTTCTTGATCTTCTTCATTGTTTGCGTTCGTTTTCTTGTCGTGGTGGAGAAGGAGGTTGTTGGCGTTTGATGTTCTTCCTCGTTTTCTTCATCTTGGTGTGTTCCATTTGTGGATGCTTCGTATCAACTCTTGGTTCACCCGTGAGTAGAAGCTTCCACTTGGACAGCGGTACTCTTTCACCTCCGTTGGGACCTTGCCAATAGACAAGTCTTGGATTGCTTGAAGGGTCTTTGTCTCCAATCAATTGGCAATTGCTCTACTTCGAGCCGTTAGATTCATCAAACTTCAATCTTGTCTTTCAACCTTTGGGTGAAATTTTTGAAGGTAAGTGTGAAGTTTGAAACCATAACCTAGTAAAACCTTCATGAGACTTGGACAAATTTTGAATGGGATGCTTATCAAGAATGTAGCACTTTGGGCGAATACCAAAGTATCAACTTGGGGTTTGTTCGGTGAGGCTTATCGTCTTGCGGTAGCGTGAAGATACAAGCGATTTGTTGCATGACAATGTCTCAAAACCGCCCAAAAGTGCTTGGGTCTTGTACTCATCAAATCGTTCTCGCCATTTCGATGGGTCGGTTCTTCCTCTCAACAACTCCATTTTGTTGAGGTGTTCGTAAGAGAACTGGTGAAATCCCTTCTTCGTCAAGAAAGGTGTCCACCTTTGCATTCTTGAACTCCGTTCCGTTGTTGGAACTTCTTGATCTTCACTTCAAACTGATTTTGAGCCTTTGCGAAGTTTTGAAGATCTTTTGGACCTTATTTATCATGGAAAGAACACCCGTAAATCTTGAAAAATCCTCAACTAAACTAGACCAAAAAATTTCCAGAGACTTTTGTAAGTGTTGGAACAAAGAGATCCATATGAAGTAGCTCGGTGGCCTCCTTGTGGTCATGATGTTCTTCACGGATGCCTTCCTCCAACCTTTTACCCCGGACAACCGCAAAGTCTATCCTTATCAAATATGACATCGTTAACTCAAGGATATGATTTCCTTTAATAAGCTTGTCAAGATTTCTCATCGACGTGACCTATCGTATTGCCATAACCAACCTTTTGAGGATTTAGCAATGAAGCAAGTTTTAGGTTGTGCCTCAACAATAACAATTTTATGATTGATTGAAAATTACAACATCTATTTTTCCTCAGAAAATACTCTCCATCAGAATAGGCACTCTATGTTAAGACTCCCAAAGTAGACTCATCCATCTTCCTCAATGGTGATTAAACCAAAGCAATGAGACCAATGCTCGATACCCTTGTAGGATCTTGAGAAGAGGTGTCTAGAGGGGGTGATTAGACACTAAAATTGGTTGAGTTTTAACTTCTTTAGGTTTAATGGAGTTTAGGCACAAGTTTAACATTCTCAATACATAACAAGCAAGCATGCAAAGAGTATGTGAGCAGCGGAAAGTAAAGCATGCAACTTGCAAGAATTAAAGGGAAAGGGTTTGGAGAATTCAACGCAATTGGAACACGGATGTTTTTTGGGTGTTCCGATGGTGGTGCTATCGAATCCCGTTGATGGAGACTTCAACCCCGAAGGGAGATTGCGTGAGTCCACGGAGGCTCCACCCCGAAGGGTCCACGAAGAAGCAACCTTGTATATCCCACCATGGCCGCCCACGAGGACTTGCCTCACTAGGGTAGATCTTCAGATGGCGATCTCCTTGCCCACAAACTCCTTGGTTCAACTCCACAATCTTGTCGGAGGCTCCCAAGTGACACCTAGCCAATCTGGAGACACCACTCTCAAAAGTAACAAATGGTGTGTTGATGATGAACTCCTTGCTCTTGTGCTTCAAATGATAGTCTCCCCAACACTCAACTCTCTCTCACAAGATTTGGATTTGGTGGAAAGAAGATTTGAGTGAAAGCAACGGGAAGGCTAGGATCAAATTCTTGTGGTTGGAATGGAATATCTTGGCCTCAAACATGAGTAGGTAGTTCTCTCTGAAATAGGATGTTGGGAGTGTAGGCTTTTCGATGGCTCTCCCACGAATGAAGAGGAGGTGGAGGGGTATATAACCTCCCACAAAATCTTACACAAATTACCAAACTGGTGGGACGAATCATCAAACTCGGGGACCAATTTAGTAAACCTCTTGGTTAGGGTTTTGGTGGGAGATATGCAACTCGGGATCGATATGGTTAGGGTTAGGGCATAACGTAATCTCGGTGGACCGATTAACAAACTTCGGTGAGACCGATTTTTTAATGGACATACAGAGATTGCAATCCCATCTCGATGGGGCGAGATCCCCTATCGGTGAGACCGATTTGCCTAGGGTTTGTGGCGGTGGCTATGACAATTGAACTGGTGGGGCCGGATAGAAAGAATTGGTAGGGCAGTTTGACTTTAGGTTTGTTCATATGTGGATGTGAGAAAGTAGTGGAGGTTTTGGGCATATCACTAAGCACATGAAGCAAGAGGCTCATTAAGCACCTCATCCCTCCTTGATAGTATTGGCTTTTCTATAGACTCAATGTGATCTTGGATCACTAAAATGTAAAATGAAGAGTCTTGAGCTTGAAGCTTGAGCCAATCCTTTATCCTTAGCATCTTGAAGGGTTCCCAATCCTTTAGTCCATGCCACTCCATTGTTGAACTTATCGAAACATACTAGATAAAGGTGTTAGTCAACAAGAGATATGTTGACATTAATTACCAAAACCACCTAGGGAGCACTTGTGCTTTTTCCAAAGGCTCTCTGGCTGTTCCTTGAGCAGCTCCTCGGCGGGCGCCCCTAAAGTTCCGGACTAGGGGTTGTCGGATACGAACTTATCATCATGGGGACTCCAAGACTATGAAATACAAGATTGAAGACTTGTCCCGTGTGGGATGGGACTTTCCTTGGCGTGGAAGGCAAGCTTGGCGTCCGGATATGAATCTCCTACCATTGTAACCGACTCTATGTAACCCTAACCCATCCTGTCTATATAAACGGGAGGGTTTTTAGTCCGTGGGGCGAACAACAATCATACCATAGGCTAGCTTTTAGGGTTTAGCCTCTTTGATCTCGTGGTAGATCCACTCTTTAACACACATCATCAATATTAATCAAGCGGACGTGGGTTTTACCTCCATCAAGAGGGCCGAACACAGGTAAAACATCGTGTCCCTTGTCTCCCTATTACCATCCGCCTAGGCGCCGATTCGGGACCCCCTACCGAGATCCGCCGGTTTGACACCGACATTGGTGCTTTCATTGAGAGTTCCTGGTGGCGTCACCGATAGGCTCGATGGCTCCCGATCATCAACAACGGCGCGGTCGGGTGAGACCTTTCTCCCGGACAATCTTCGTTTGGCGGCTTTGCTGCGGGCCAATTAAGCAGCCATTGGAAGCGAAAGCTTCGCCCTTGGCCATCGGTCGATTTGGAATTTGAACTATCGGCCGATATCCGGAGACTTGATCTTGATGGATTCGAGCATAACCAGCTGCCGCCTTTGCCCGATGGGCATGATCTGGCTCTGCGGAAACGATTGCCACAGGCCGCACCGGCATCCTCCGACCCTTAATCCGGGCGGATTCCCCGATCGAGGGCGAGTGGTTGGACACGCCCGGGGCGACAATCTGGCAATTGAGCCAAACTCTATCCCTGCCTTTGCGAAGACCTCGACTCCGGTGCGGACTCCTCTCGGACTCCGAACCCCAGCGCCCTCCCAATCGAATCCGATTGGGCGCCCGTCATGGAGTTCAACCGCGGACATCTTTCCCTAGCCCTTTGGCGACATCCGAATTCACTAAAGTCTCTCTCTTTATTACGGAAGCCTGGCGGATTCGGTCGGGAAGGTTGAGATTGGACGACGAAGAAATTCGCCCACCCCCACCCCTTTGTAGCCCTTCGTGATTTAAGACATGCTGGAATTGGCTCGAAGACATGGGCGGTATGGGCGGCGATCGGGGCGACCAAAACCAGCGCCCTGGAGGCCTTTGGAAGGCCACCTCGTCATCGACATATACATGGTGGACATCCCAAAAGATGGGAGCAGCGATGGAACAACGGAGGATGACCCCTCCAGAAAGCAAGCTGAAGTGCCAGCGTCGTGGCGCGCTCTAAATCCCGCCACAGCAAAAGCGGTGATTCGGCACGGAGATAATAACACCGGACAGTGCGAAGAAAACCCCTCAGCGGGACTCGGGCGGGAGGAGGAGAAGCAAGTCCATGCCGATAGTCGCAGTAGAAAAAGAGGTCGAGGATGATAATTATCGCCTCCCTCGGAGCGAAGCAAGCCTCGGACGATGAATTCGTTGTGCTGAGGATCCCGTCGAAGAAGGCGTTTTAGGCGCGGGCTTATAGCCACGGCGAACAGCCTCAGAAAAGCAGCAAGCTTAGAGCTGATCGAGGATCTGCTAGCGAGCGGATGGATGAAGTCCTCGCGAAGAGCATGAGCTCGAGCGCCCTCAAAAGCTACCTAAGCATAAGCTGCTCCCGATTAGAGGAGGAGTCTTACGAACCCGCATCACCGGGAGACAATCGGTGACCGACCACCCGTGGTCGCGGCGAAGGCCTCTAGGCCCTTCACTAGAACCGTACCCGGCATCGCTCAAAAAGCACGCGCCCGAGGGCGCTCGGACTTGCGGGATATATTGGAGGACAAGGCAAGACAATCAAGATCGATCTATGGATCGGCGTGGGCCGTGCGTGGCGACAACCGTCGCGCGGACCGATAAGTCGGCGGGCGAACAAAACAGACAAAGCTCTTTTGAGCTCCGTCGTGATATCGCCCGATCGAGGCACCGCACACCCACTATGCTTCAGAGGCGAGTAATGGATCATCAAATCCCGAAGGTTTAAACCCGTCAATATTGAATCCTATGATGGCTAGAGACCCAGCGGTTTGGATCGAAGACTATCTCCTTCACATCCACATGGCCCTGGTGGCGATCTTCACGCCATCAAATACCTCCCGTCAAGCAAGGACCAGCGGCATTGGCTCAACAGCTTGCGAGTCAATTGGGGCTGGGAGGACACGGAAGCCGCATTCCGATAACTTCCGGGGCACTTATGTACGACCACCGGGCCGATGACCTAAGCCACATAATTCAGCAGCCAGACGAATCGGCGGACAATTACGGACACGGTTCTTAACCAAGAAAAACCAAATGTCATTGTCCGGATGCGGAGGCCCTCGCGGCCTTCAAGCATAACATCATGACAGTGGCTTGCCGGCACCTAGGATAGGAAAAGCCGAAATCCATGGCAGCCCTCACATCACTCATGACCGCTTGCGGGTGAGGACAACAGCTAGCGCGCAACAACCTCGGCAAAAATTTTGGCGGTCCGGACTTCAAGGACGAAATGGCAGGCAGCGTCGTAACAAAACAAAGCGCCGCACTATGGCGACAATATTGAGACCACGGCAATCAATGCGGATTCGAGCTCTAAACCGGTCGTGAAAAAGCCATTCAAAGAACTACTCGGGTCCGTCAATTTGGACCGAATACTACCGCTTGTGCGGATACGGCACCCCGAAAACCAGCTAACCACCAACGAGGATTGTTGGGTATTCAAGCGGCGAGCAAGTTAATTGCGAAAACAATGACAAGGGCTGCATAGCGATGGCGAGGCGAGACCCAACCGCCCGAACAATAGAGAGAAGGGTTTCCCCAGTGCGGACGGTGAACATGATATCAGCAGCACATACCCAAAAGGGAGCGAGGCGTGCACTTCGGAGATGTCTACAGCGATGGAGCGATTGCCAAGTTCAATCCATGGTCCTCCTGCCCGATCACTTTTGACGAAGGACCACCCACCAGCATCCGCCACGGCGGATTACTGCTACTGGTCTTAGACCAATCGTCGATGGATTTCACCTAACGAGTCACGATGGGCGGCGGCGACTGAACCTGCTTTACGAGGATACGGTGTGCAAAATGGGCATAGACCCTCAAGGTTAAACCTACCAAAAGCGACCTTTAAAGGCGTCATACCAGGTGTAGAAGCCAATTATGCAGGCTCAATTACTGGAAGTGGTCTTCGGATCCCGGATAACTTCGAAGGAGGTTAATCTTCGACATAGTCCCGTTCATGCGCTATCATGCCTTGCTCGGACGTGCAGCGTTCCAAAGTTCAGCGCGTGCCGCACTCGCATACCTCAAGCTCAAGATGCGAGGCCCTCGAGGTCATCACGGTCAGCGGAAACACTGAGCGTTCTCTCCGCGCGGAGAACATCTGGCTGACTCTCGGCGAAGTGCAATGCAGCCTCTTAAGGCAATTCTAGTCCGGCCGTTAAGCGGCAGACACAGCTAAGCGCCGGAGTAACTTACAACAAGACCACGGCATGTTAGAACCGCGTAGTCGATGCGCTAACCCAGCTCTGCGGCGTCAAAGCAGGTCCTGCGTACACCATTACGCTCGAAGATACCATGGGCATGGGGAGAGGGCACGACCACGATAAGCCCAGAGCTGGCTCAACCACAGAGGGCTCTCAAGTGTGTCGTCCTTTTCTTTTCTTTTACCTTTTACTTTTTATCCACAGGACTCCGTTTGTCGGAGGCCACTCCGGCAGCGAACTGCCGAACTCACGATGCAACAACCAGGGAAGGATAAAGGCTACAACAAATATCTGGTGGTCTCCATTACGAGCATTTTATACACCAATCTGCAGCCTACCCACGGAAGGACATGTTAACAGTCCATACCTTGCTTATCGCACTATTTGTATCGTTCGCATTAAGTAGCAGCACTTATTGAATAAAACAATGCAGCACCTTTTGCTTATAGTTGCATTTATTTTTCATACATATGTTCATTCACGGCATGTTGCATCCGTACACTTTATGCAGCTAATATACACCAGGGGCTTATGTTTCCGCATTATGGTGTGATGAGTCGAACACTTTCACAGTCGGCACCCGAACTTATAGCACTATATGCATCGGCTCGAATCATGTCTTGGGTCAATAGTTGGGTTTGCCGGCTCCATGTTTTGGTACCTTACGTTCCGTTATATCGGCTAAGGTAGCCTTTGGGAGAACCACTCGATTCCGCAGTTGAGCTGGAGTTAACGCCTCGATGGAAAGCTAAAACTGACCGTCATGATGAGGCGAGAGATCGATAGCTGTTCGAGAGGTTTTTCGAGTCCTAAAGACTTATGCTTAGGCGAGGCGAGGATCTTGTCAGAGCCAAGGCGTGAATAAGCGCCCCAAATTGACCTTCGAAGACTAGGGCCTTCGAAATTTAAAATTATAGAATTCTATGGCTAAGTGAGAGTGTTCAAGCATTATAAGTCCGGTTGCCTTGTTGCTGTGTTGCGCCTCCTAGATGGACCCAAAAATGGGAACAAGGCGCTCAAGTTTATCCGAACACCCCACACTTTCGTGGCATGGGGAGTGAAACCGACGACTTGCCATCTCTCAGATTTGATAAATAGCCGCCTGAAGGTAATATTTTAAATTAACAAGCGTTGCTTAAGCGCATGAACTAAGTTTTCAGCGCACAGGGATAACAAAATCGAGTCTACTCAAATATTACATCTTTGGAGCACTCACCCTAATAGTCTGACGCCCTTGACACCTCTTATAATACATCTCGGGCGTGCGATGCTCCTTGCCCTCTGGTGGCGGGTCCGTCATGAGCCTCTGGGCATCCATCTTGCCCAGTGCACCTTTGCGGGCAGGGCCGGCAAGCACCCTCAATACAAGCGGAATGCTTGATGACTTCAACCAGGACGCATCCATGGCCGCACCTGGGAGAAGTAGCTCAGGCATGGCCTCCTTAGGCCCACGGCCGAACCTATGAGGCCCTTCATGGCTGTTCGGCCGCCTTGTAGCTCGACCAGCTGCTTCACTGGTGGCTAAAAGACCGGATGTTAACCTCGGCATCTTTGAGACGAAGACCTTCTCGTGAGCTCCCTCCTCGACCGGTAGAATCCGGCAGCATCGGAACCTGCGAGGAAGATCTGCGACGCTCTGGGAGCTCATCGGGTAAGCAGGGTAATTAAACACTTTC
>JAHIAM010011428.1:0-10342 GCA_021605205.1 Aegilops longissima
ATCATTTGGTTTATTTAAATTATCTTCATAAAGTTTTCCTATAAAAATATCTTGAGAGGGAATAATATGACTTTCCCAAACAATTAGGAAAAATGAAGAAATTATAAATAAACCAAATTTGGGTTTTGGAATTTATTTTGCTTAAAAAATGAGCATTTAAAATATTTTGCATGTATTTTGTTTTAAAGTTCATTTTGTTGATTCATTTTTAGAGTGGAGAAAATTTGTTTTAATTAATTTGGATTCATTTGATATTTATTTTATTTGTTTTGTTTTAAATTTTATTTAAAAAAAAGCCCCTGGCCCGGCCCGGCCAGCGGCCTGACCAGGCCAGGCCGACCCGCCTCCGGCCCACCTCCCTCTCCTCCCGCTCCAGCCCGAGTCCCTCGGGGCCACGCCGCCGCCGGTCCGCCCGCCGACTCCTTGCCCCTCCCAAGCCACCGCGCCTCCCTCCTCCCCCAATACCCCCGCCCCTCTTCCTCACCTCGCCCCGCCCGCCTCTCCCCGCCCAGACCGCCCCGTCTCCTCAACCCCGCCCCCTCGCCGGCCCAGCCGCCCCGGGAACCCCGCCCCCGGCCGACCGCGGCCTGGAGACCTCGCCGGACCTCGCCCGGGCCGCCAGTGCCGCCCCCCGCCCGATCGGTTTTCTTCCCGAACGTCCGGTTTTTTTAAAAAATAGATGTTGGTTTTTTAAAAAAACTAGATGGTTTTATTTTTTCGGTTTTCTTATTTAGCGGGCGTTTACCGAACCGTTCGTTTATGAACGTTCGTTAGATTGATTCTTTAACGAGCGTTAACTTTTAACTCGTTCGTCGTTTTTCTTTTAATCGGAATTAATCCGTTATTTTTCTAATTTGATTTGAATCGATTTTCAAAACTGTTTTATTTCTCGCTCGTTTATCGAATCGGTGATTCAAGCGCCGGAGTTTAAATAGAACCGCCGTTCGATTACCCTACTTTCTGAGTTTTGCCCTGTGAAATTTTGACCTAATTTCAGATTGCTAAGCAGGCGTTCTCTCTCGAGTTTCGACTTTCGATGTTTATTTGATTGATTCTTTTGCCAACCAGGTTCTTAAGTTGAACTTTCGGTTAGATCTTTTATTGAGATTTCCTGTGCATTAGATGAATACTTATTGTATGCTTGTTGTTTGTCTGCGTTAGATCACCGGGTCCCGCTTGTTACTTGAATCTCTAGGACTCGCGGATCATCGCAAGGCAAGTAACACTTGATCATACCTTCTCATACCGGTTTTTGTGCATTAGATCTATTCCTCAAACACTTGCATGATTAGGATCTAATTAAATTGTGGGTTTGGGAAGTAGATTAGTAGTACCTATTACTTTTACTTATGAAACCTTGGGAGTTACTTCTCGTTTGCTTATTTATGCCATGCTATGCTAGTAGGCGTGGATTGGGTGAGTGAATATCCATGACGAGATGTGAGATTGTTTAATTAATGGTTTATCTAAGGTGGCAACCTAACACACATCTGGGTGGATTGAGGCACTGGTTTCTATCGAGGACTTACTGTATTTCTTGGACCGCCACCCGGGCTCTAAGGGATCATAAGATTATTCAAGCTGGAAACTTCCGTGTGCAGCCACAAGCCAATTATGGGCTCTGGCGTAGTTGACTAAGTCGTCTCGAACTCTTACGGAGCTGGTGATGTAGGGGATATAGGTTGATACGGTCTACCCCCATGTAAGGTGCTAAGCACGAAGACTATGTCTCGGTCATCCGTTTCTCAAACACCATGTAGTCACGAGAACCAAGCGGAGGCGTCGAGTCTTGTGGGGAAAAGTCGCAAACCTCTGCGAGTGTATAAACTAATCATGATTAGCCGTGTCCCGGTTATGGACAATTTGAGTATCCGGTGCTTGATTATCATGTGAATCTCAACATGTTACTTTTAAATAAAAGATATTGGGTTTTGATGAGTACTTTTAATTGGGATTGAGGATCTGTCAACCATCTTCAATGTTTAACAACCACCATGATAGTTAAATAAAATTATTCCTTTGATGTAGGAAAAATCAGCTTTATGCAAATGTAAGTGAGCCTTACCACCGCCAAATATGCATGTAGTATACTTATTCATTCATTGCTCTTTATGTGTTACATTGCGGCATATTCCATGTCTGACCCGTTTGGGCTGCAACTTTTCACGTTGAGACTTTTGAGACAGGTAAGGTGTTAGGTCGTGGTTCTATACTCGGTGATGCCGTTGGAGTTGATGGACTCGCTTATCTTCCAAGCCTTCATGTTATCATTAGATGGCCTTAAGCCATATTTATTCAGTTCCTTGTGGACAACGATGTAATAAGTGTGGATTGCTACTCTGTATAAATCCTTGAAATCTTTGTGGTGTCGGCATTCTTGATCGAGGATGACCGAACGGCGCTAGATCCATTGATGCAGTGGCTCTGAAGAATGGTTCGAGCACCAGTATTTGTAGGACGACCACTAAGTTAAAGCCATAGATCCTCCCTCTTCTCATTTTCTAACTCCTCATCTTTTCTACTCTCTTTAGGGATGGAGGAAGATCAAGTACACCCAACGGATGAAGGCACCTTTTGGATTTCACTTGAAGGAAGTTACTAAGTACGAACATTGGACTACCAAGCTTCAAGGGACTTTCAAGCACCCTCTTGAAGAGGGCTGGAAGATTCATGCTCACGTTCGGGAAGGACATTGCCCCAATCACCAGCCAATAGATAGTGTTTTGATTGCACCCACTTGGAGTGCAGGAAAGAGCATGGCAGCTCACATCACCATGGGGCGCATTGGAGAAGTCTATCAAGAAGATCTCAAGGACACCATCTACCAGATTTGCGCCGGAGATGACAAGCTGGACGTCGTCGGCACCAAGAAGGATAGGTCCATTGCAGCTTTCATCCGAGTTAAATCAGCACATTCGGCCGAGAGAATCAAATGTGCAATGACATGTTGGAGTTGCGAAGGCGAAGGAAAGGATCATATTGGAAGAAGAACTAAAGACTACGCAAAGGACTACATGGGCGAGATCGTAGCTCGGCAAGACACAATAACGATCTTAAATGCGAGATCGAAGAACTCAAGAAGAAGTTGGCGCTCGGGAATGAAGACCGGTATGTCGAGCATCAAATCGACTACATCAACATCGACGACTCGATTCGGATCCAAGTGAACCCGACTTTGAAGGCAATGGAGCGGACATCATGGAGTCTTCCACGGTTCAAACTAGTAGAAGTCCCCACATATTAGTGTATTCCTCCATGTAAACATTATAGTACCGCACTTTTGCGATAGTTAGATCGTTGTAACCCTTGTTTGATTGAATGAAGTGAATTTTGTGGCATTTGCTCATGTGCATTTGGGTAGTGATTTCCCTTAGACCTCATTCTATTCTACTTTCTCTCCTTTTCTAAACCCTTGATGCCTCGGGCCGACCCGGTTCGTTTTCCCGAGATCACCCAATTGATCCGGCGAATACCGATTCAAACATTGGTGCAGAACAACAACAACAACAACCCGCCACCACCACCACCTGCGGATCATCATTCGTTTCCTTAATGAACCGCGGTGTATTCGATAACCGAGCCAATTGTAGCGGATATTGGCTCCCAAGATAGGAAGGGTGACTCTGCGGGATGCCGGATGGTGAAAGAGTGAAGTTTGCACATCAGCTTGAAGGACCCTTGACATGGTGGGAGAATTTCACAGCCACTTATCCGTGAACCTTTGTCAATGGGACGTTTGACAAGCTTTTCTCTTGCCCATGTTTGGCGGAGCCATGGCCATGAAGAAGCGTGAGTTTGCAACTTCGAGGAGGAAGGACTGTTGGCGATCGTGGATGACTTTAGCAAACTAGCGTTATGCCCCGGATGGCGTTACTCGATGCAACTAAGCGGAGAAGTTTCTAGAAGGACTGAATGATGAGTTCACATGCCGTTGATGGTAGCAAGTTTCAACAACTACCGGGAGTTAGTAGACCGAGCTCTCATGATTGAGGAAGCAGCGACAAATTGAGAACATAGCGGAAGTATGGACAAGGAAGTATAACTCGGGATCGGCGAAGCCTCGTTATACCCTAAATCAGAATTCAGTTTACATACCCATGGAGGAGTAATTGCACAACCATAATGGCACCAAGAATGGGAGCAGGGAATGGAGGAAGCAGCAGACAGAACCGCCCACCCGTCTAACCATCAAGGTAGAACTGAGTCACATTACTTGCTTTAAGTGCCAAAGGCGGGCATTATGCAAATGGTTCGAGAAGGCGGAATGGAAATGGCAATGGAAGCTCGGAAAGAAGCCCAACCCTTTCAGCAGGGACAAGTGAACCACATTGATGTGGAGGAGGTTGAAGATCAGCCCGATCGATGTCGGTAAGTTTTTGGTTAAGTCATTTCTGCGGTTGTTCTTTTTGATCTTTGGTGCATCGCATTCATACATATCAAGGTTTGTGGATAAGTACAGATTACCAACCCAAGCCCTTAGGTCACCCATGCTAGTAACCTCACCGGGGCGAGTACATGGCTAGTAAATGGTGTGATCGGGCCACTAAGATTGGACACTATGTTTTCCCCTCGGACCTAATAGTTACGGAATCCCAAGGATTGGATGTGATATTAGGAATGGATTGGTTATCAAAGTATGGAGGAAACATAGATTGTACCACAAGGTCAATTTTGCTCACCACCGAAGGAAGAAGGATTAAGTATGTATCACGGCCGAGTCGGAGAGCACAAGTTAATTGCTTAGGGAGTGAATGCGGGAAGAAGTACGATGGTGAAGGATTATCTGATGTATTTCGGAAGAGTTGCAGGGAATGCGCGGATAGAGACATTGAGTTTTGATCGATGTTGCGAGGCAGGCCCGATATCGAAGCGACCGTCTGGGATGCCAAAAGGTTTGGCGAAATCAAAAGCAGATTAAGGAACTATTGGATAAAGGTTTTATTACCCAAGTTCTTCACCTTGGGGATCACCCGTTTGTTGGTGGAGAAGAAGGATGGATCGTTGAGAATGGTTGTTGATTATCGTGGATTGAATGAAGTAACAATCAAGAACAAGTACCCACTACGATGATAAATGATCTGTTTGATCGTTGCAAAGAGCAAAGTGTTTTCAAGATCGACTTGCGATCGGTACCATCGATTGAAGATTAGGGAGCAAGACATACCCAAGACAGCATTTACCCAAGATATGGACTGTATGGTATACCGTTATGTCATTTGGATGACTAACGCCAGCCTATTTCATGAACCGATGAACAAAGTGTTTATGGAGTTTTTGGATAAGTTAAATGGTGGTGTTCATTGATGAATTTTGATTTTCGAAGAATGAAGAGGAACACAAGGAACATTTGGATTGGTTTTGGCGAGGAACACCGGTTGTATGCAAATTCAGCAAATGTGAATTTTGGTTAAAGGAAGTTGGATTTCTCGGACATGTTATTTACGGAGAAGGATGGTTGACCCCACAAAGGTTGAGACCGTAACCAAATGGGAAGCACCAGCGCAGTTGGAAGATTGAGTTTCCTTGGACTCGCGAGGATACTACGAAGATTCATTGAGAATTTCTCAAGGATTGCAAAGCCTATGTGAGTTGTTGAAGAAGGAAAACAAATTCATATGGATTGAGGACTGTGAGGCAAGTTTTGGAGTTGAAGAAAAGATTGGTTACCTCACCGGTTTGATATTGCGAGATCAAACTAAGGATTATGAGGTGTTTTGCGGCCTTCACGTCGAGGACTTGGGCGGTGCTTATGCGGAAGGAAGAGTTGTTTCGTATGCTTCCGACAACTTAAGCCCCATGAGTTGAATTATGCCACTCATGATTTGGAGTTAGCAACCGTTGTCATGCCTTGAAGACATGGAGACATTTTCTCATTGGAAATCATTGTGAAATATACGGATCACAAGAGTTTGAAGTACATCTTCACCGAAGAATTGAATCTCGAGACGGAGGAGATGGTTAGAGCTAATCAAGGATTACGATATGAGATTGCATTATCACCCGGAAAGGCTAATGTCGTGCAGGCGCATTGAGCCGAAGAGCCACGTCAATACCCTAATGATGGGAGAAATACCCAATGAGTTAGCGAGGACCTTGAGAGCTATGTTTGGAAATAGTTCGAGAGGCTATGTAGCACATTGGAGATTGATCGACCGATGGAAAAATCGGGAAGCCCAAAAGGCGGATAAGGAAGTTGCCTCTATAAAGGAGAAAATAAGCAAAGGAAAAGCTAAAAGTTTCGTGAGGATGAGCACGATACCCTATGGTTTGAAGACCGTGTTTATGTGCCCAATGACCCGGAGATCAGGAAGTTGATTTTACAAAAGCCCATGATTCACCCTATTCGATTCACCGGAATACCAAGATGTATTTGGATTTGAAGAATATTTTCGGTGGACGGAATGAAGAAGGATATTCGGGTATGTAGCAGTTTCGGCGATGTCGAGAAAGTAAAGCGGAACATGAAAAGGGGAGTTATTACCCATTGCCGATACCGAATGGAAGTGGGATAAACTAGGCATGGATTTCATCACAGGTTTGCCAAAGACCCGTTCGGATATGACTCGATTTGGGTCATAGTCGACCGTTTGACCAAGGTAGCTCATTTCATTCGATCAAGACTACCAAAGTGCTAAGTTGGCAAAAATATACATGACCAAATTGTGTTTTACGGAATCCCAAAGCATTGTATCAAAGAGAACCCTTTACTTCAAAATTTTGGAACGGTTACCGAAACATTGGGAACCGATTGGAATTCAAAGCTTTCCACCCAGACCGATGGACAACGAGAAAGTCAATCAGATTTTGGAAACATCTTTGAAGCTTGTGCACTAATTATGGATCTAGTTGGGATGAAATTTGCCGTATGCGAATTTTCCTACAATGCTACCAAACCAGCTTGAAGATGGCACCTTGAGGCTTTGTATGGAAGAAGGTGCGGACACCGTTGTCATGGGGGAACGGAGATAAATCGGTTGTTTGGACCAGATTTGATTAAAATCGAGCGAAAGTTAAGTTGATTAAGCGGCTCAAGGTAGCCGTCCGAACGAAATATGCCGATTCAAAGCGAGCGATTAGTAAAGTTGGAGCAGTATATCTCGAGTATCCTTGAGGGTTAAGCGTTTTGGGGAAAAAAGTTAGCACCCGTTTGTTGGACCATATAAGATTTTTAGCATAGAATTGTATAAGTTGGAATTACGAAGGGTGGAGTTCATGATGTATTCCATGTTTCTCGATTGAAGAAATGTCACCCGAGATAGCAAGTACCGTTAAGAACGGTGCCCTGGAGCAATTCATTGAAGGATGACTTGACATATGAGGAAAAAGGTTAAGATTCTCGATTATGCCAGGAGTTACCCGGGTTATCAAGTTTTGCAAAGTTGATTGGAGCCACCACCTTGAGGATGAAGCCACACAGGAAAGGGAGGAAGTTTTGTAGGACCACCCTCACCTATTTTCTAGCCAACCCGAATCTGAAGATTCATCTTAAGAGGTAGGTTTGTAACATCCCAAATTTTCAATTTGGAATGTTATACATTAGTCATCATGCATATCATATTTTCTTGCATTTTCGATCCTAAAATTTCCAAACTCAAGGACCCTCGGAGAGTTGGAAGTTTCATAATTTTCATATTTGGGATCTCAAATTTTGAAATAGGATCATTGGTTTATTTAAATTATCTTCATAAAGTTTTCCTATAAAAATATCTTGAGAGGAATAATATGACTTTCCCAAACAATTAGGAAAAATGAAGAATTATAAATAAACCAAATTTGGTTTAAAATTTATTTTGCTTAGGCAAAATGAGCATTTAAAAATATTTTTATGTATTTTGTTTTTAAAGTTCATTTTGTTGATTCATTTTAGGAGTCGGAGAAAATTTGTTTTAATTTTTGGAATTCATTTGATATTTATTTTATTTGTTTTGTTTTAAATTTTATTTAAAAAAAAAACGGCCCCCCGGGGCGGGCCGGCCTGCCCAGGCCAGCCCGGCCGCCTCGGCCCACCTCCTCCCCTCCCTCCCGCCCGAGTCCCTGGGGCCCGCCCGCCAGGTCCCGCCCGGCCCCCCCTCCCCAAGCCACCCCGCCCCTCCTCCTTCCCCCCTCTTAAATAGCCCCCCGCCCCCCTCTCTCCTCCCCGCCCGCCTCTCCCACCAGGCCCCCTCCCCCCCGCCTTGTGCCCGCCCGCCCGCCGCGGGAACCCCGCCCCTCGGGCCCCCCATGGGGCCCGGGGACCTGGGACCTCGCCCGGCGAAAAAGGGAGGGCCGCCCCCCGCCCGATCCGGTTTTCTTCCCAAACCGTCCGGTTTTTTAAAAAAATAGATGTTGGTTTTTAAAAAAAAAACTAGATGGTTTTTTTTGGTTTTTCTTATTTAGAGTTTACGAACCGTTCGTTTTATGCATTCGTTAGATTGATTCTTTAGAGCGTTTTTTTAACTCGTTTCGTTTTCTTTTTAATCGGAATTAATCCGTTATTTTTAATTTGATTTGGATCGATTTTCAAAACTGTTTTATTTCTTTTCGTTTATCGGAATCGGGTGATTCAAGCGCCAGGTTTAAATAAAACGCCGTTCGATTACCCTACTTTCACGAGTTTTGCCCTGTGAAATTTTGACCTTTTCAGATTGCTAAGCGGGGCGTTCTCTCCGAGTTTGACTTTCGATGTTTATTTGATTGATTCTTTTGCCACGGGGTTCTTAAGTTGAACTTTCGGTTAGATCTTTTATTCGAGATTTCCTGTGCATTAGATGAATACTTATTGTATGCTTGTTGTTTGTCCGTTAGATCACCCGGTCCCGGCTTGTTACTTGAATCTCTAGGACTCGGATCATCGCAAGGCAAGTAACACTGATCATACCCTTCTCATACCCAGTTTTTGTGCATTAGATCTATTCCTCAAACACTTGCATGATTAGGATCTAATTAAATTGTGGGTTTGGGAAGTAGATTGAGTAGTACCTATTACTTTTTACTTATGAAACCTTGGGGTTACTTCTCGTTTGCTATTTATGCCATGCTATGCTAGTAGGCGTGGATTGGGTGAGTGAATATCCATGACGATGTGAGATTGTTTAATTAATGGTTTATCTAAGGTGGCAACCTAACACATCTGGGTGGATTGAGGCACTGGTTTCTATCAGGACTTACTTATTTCTTGGACCGCCACCCGGGCTCTAAGGGATCATAAGATTATTCAACTGGAAACTTCGTGTGCAGCCAAAGCCAATTATGGGCCTGGCTAGTTGACTAAGTCGTCGAACTCTTCGGGGACTAGTGATGTAGGGGATATAGGTTGATCGGTCTACCCCATGTAAGGTGCTAAGGCCGAAGACTATGTCTCGGTCATCCGTTTCTCAAACACCATGTAGTCACGAGAACCAAGCGGGCGTCGAGTCTTGTGGGGAAAAGCAAAACCTCTGCAGTGTATAAACTAATCATGATTAGCCGTGTCCCGGTTATGGACAATTTGAGTATCGGTCTTGATTATCATGTGAATCTCAACATGTTTTTAAATAAAAGTATTGGGTTTTGATGAGTACTTTTTATTGGGATTGAGGATCTGTCAACCATCTTCAATGTTTAACAAACCATGATAGTTAAATAAAATTATTCCTTTGATGTGGGAAAAATCAGCTTTATGCAAATTAAGTAACCTTACCACCACCAAATATGCATGTAGTATACATTCATTCATTGCTCTTTATGTGTTACATTGCGGCATATTCCATGTCTTGACCCGTTTTGGGCTGCAACTTTTCATTGGACTTTTGAAGACATAAGGTGTTAGGTCGTGGTTCTATACTGGTGATGCCGTTGGAGTTGATGGACTCGCTTATCTTCCAAGCCTTCCTTGTTATCATTAAGGCCTTAAGCCATATTTTTATTCAGTTCCCTTGGACAACGATGTAATAAGTGTTGATTGCTACTGTTATAAATCCTTGAAATCTTGTGTGGTGTAATTCTTGATCCGGGGATGACCGACCGGGCTAGATCCATTTAGTGCAGTTCGCATACTTATCTTCGAGTTCCAAAAGGCTTAACTTTCTTGGGTTCGATATTGACCTAAAAAAATGTCCAAAATTTGCTTCGTGTTGCTCTTGGGGAAGTAAGTGGACGGTGCATTGATGTTATCAATTATCTTCTCAATTTGTACTTCATTTGCGACTCGAGGATGAATTGAAGAAGACTTTGCTCTTTGATCATTGTCATCATTGGGAGGATTGTCTTGATCGGAGGTCTTAGGTTGGTTAGGTAGAAATGATAAGTTCCTCTTGGTTTTGCGAAGGCATATTCACGTTCCTCCGATAGATTATGGCGGAGCTTAAAAGCAACCGGGGGCTCT
>JAHIAM010011431.1:0-65076 GCA_021605205.1 Aegilops longissima
CAGTAAAATAGAGCAGGAGAGAGAGTGGGATTGTATCGGAATGAACAAGGGGTTTTGCTTGCACAGCATGAAGATAATATAGTTCTTCATCGGTGTCATCGAACTCATCGTGAATACGCCGTCCTAGGGAGGGACAATTACCGGCAAACAAGAAGAACACAATCAATGCAATGCACATTCACATGAATGACATGTCATATTAAGGTACTGAATTTACCTATGCAATAATAATCCAAGTTAGTTGAAGTGGAATTCAAACAAGGTTGAACTCAAACCCAAATGCTATTTCATAAATTACCTAATCATGATTCATCCTATTCAGTGGAGTTAACTTGTTCAAACATGCATGATCATGGCATAAACAGATTCTTCATATTTTGATCATTTTCATATATAAATTATTTCAATCAAATTCGGTTGATTTTCTATGATTTATTAAAGTTTAGGCCATTTTACGAATTTCTGAATTATTATAAATCAGGAAAATGAATATGGCGTCGGCACCACGTCGAGAGTGGCGTCAGCAGGTGCTGAAGCCCAGGTCAAACAAGCACTTGGGTCCAGCGTGTCGATGTACAATTATTTAACCCGGTTATTTAGCCTAAGTTAATTTTAACTAAAATTTGTTTGTGAGCGGACCCACTAATCGAAACTAACTAACTAATCTAGGTTAATTAGTGTTAAGCTAATACTAACTAAATTGTCGAGGTGGCCCACGTCGATGGCTGAGAGAAAGTCGACCATGAGTCGAGCCAGACAACTTCATGGAGTTGACATGACTTCGTCATCGTGAGCAGAGGCAGCGGAGAAGTGAGTTTCCTCTCGTGACCAAATGGCCGTGGGCGTCTCTATGTAACGCAGGCGCTTCGTCCGTCAGTAATCTTCAGGCTGGGCCTAGGGTGGCAGAATCGTCACCAGCGTCGGCAGTGGTGGTCGCCGAACTCGAAGCGGCTTCGAGGTCGGCCTTCTGATGGCAGGGAGGCTCATCACGAGCACCTCTGGGACCTATCTGTGTGAGGAGAAGGTTGAGCAAGCAAAGCCCACTAGGTGGCGGAGGCACGTCGGCGGTCATAAGCGGCGGGTTTGAGTCACCGGTGAATGGGGGCTAGAGGAGAAACGAGTCGGGAAGGGAAAGCGACTGGGGGCTTCTGAGGTGGATTGGAGGCCCAGCTGACTCAGAGGAGGCAGCCGGGCCAGCGATCTCGACCGGCGATGGGGGCGTGCAAGGCCATCGAGCTTGCTTCCTTGTGGAAGGTTCAGCGGGAAGGCGGAGCTCGTGGGCGTGTCGGAGAGAGTAAGGGGAGGCGGTGGCGAGGGCAACAAGAGGCGGCAGTTCGGTCGGCCGAGAGGCGAGAGGAGGAGAGGAAGAGGGAAAGCAGGGGATCAGGGGGTTGGGGTGCGTGGCCGTCTCCGTGGCGTCGCGAGAGGTCGAGGCCGCCGGCCTGAAGCGGGAGGTGGCAGCGGCTCGGCTGCTTGTATCTGTGATCTTGACATGGGGAAGGCAGCCTGAGGAGGTGGTGGGGGTGAAGCCGGGCGGCAATGAGGAGGAGGAGGTTGGGCGGTTGGCGCCGGAGTGGGTCGGGTGAGCTCTGTTCCTTTTATTGTTTTATTTACATTTGTTTAGTTTAGTAAAATACTAAACCATTTAAATAAATCCTGAAAATAATTGTGGGCATTAACTAAATTATTACAGGCCCTAACCATTTTAGAATTGTTGGAGCATTTAAAAATATTAATAGTATTTAAATGCTCCAATTCAAACTCTAATATGGTTTATTCAAATATCCAAAATGTCTTGGAAAAATATCCATCACCTCTGGATATGGTTTCACCTTTTCCATTAATCATGAACATTTTGCAAACCACTTTGGGTTCTTTGAAGATATTTTGAGTTGAACCTATTTGAATTGTTTTTAGTGCTAGGGCTTGGTCATCCCATTTCAATTTCATGAAAATTAACATGATGACATGAATGCCTTAATGCAACTAATGTCAAACAATTCTGAGGCTGTGACAATAACTTCAAGGAAAACTCAATCCATTACAAAGAGTAGAGGGAGAAACATCATAAGATCCAACTATAATAGCAAAGCTCACGATACATCAAGATCGTACCTCAAGAAGAGAGAGAGAGAGAGAGATCAAACACATAGCTCTTGTAAATACCCTCAGCCCCAAGGTGAACTACTCCCTCCTCGTCATGGAGGCGCCGGGATGATGAAGATGGCCACGGTGAGGATCCCCCTCGGCATGGTCTTGAACGAGGTCCAGGTGCATTTTAATTAGCTCTGAGGAGGCTTGGCGGCACTCCCGATCTATTGTGTTCCCAGATGTTTTTAGGGTATATGGATATATATATATATATATATATATATATATATATATATATATATATATATATATATATATATATATATAAAACGGTGGAGGGGAGCCACGAGGGGCCACGAGGTGGTGGCGCCAGGAGGTGGGTCGCCTCCTACCTTGTAGCCACCTCGTTGCTTCACGGCGATGCCTCAAGTCTCTGGATTTCTTCCGTTCCAAAAATAACTCTTAGAAGGTTTATTCCGTTTGGACTCGTTTGATATTCCTTTTCTTTGAAACAACGAAGAAGGGAAAAAAAGAAAGCGCCTTTGGCTGCAGGTTAATAGGTTAGTCCCAAAAATAATATAAAAGTGTTTAAAAAGCCCATTAACATCAAAACAGATAATATAATAGTATGGAACAATCAAAAATTATAGATCGTTAGAGGCGTATCAGCATCTAAACTTAATTCCGCTCGAGTCCTCAGTAGGTAAATGATAAAAACAAAATTTTGATGTGGAATGCTACCTAACATATTTACCCATGTAATTCTCTTTATTGTGGCAAGATTCAGATCCATAAGATTCAAGACAAAAGTTTAATATTGACATAATAATAATAATATTTCAAGCATACTAACAAAGTAATCATGTCTTCTCAAAATAACATGGCCAAAAGCTATCCCTACAAAATCATATAGTGCAGCTATGCTCTATCTTCATCACACAAATATTTAAATCATGCACAACCCGATGACAAGCCAAGCAATTGTTTCATACTTTTGATGTTCTCAAACTTTTTCAATCTTCACAAATACATGGCGTGAGCCATGGATATAGCACTATAGGCGGAATAGAATGGTGGTTGTGGAGAGAGACAAAAAGGGAAGATAGTCTCACATCAACTAGAGTGTATCCACGGGCTATGGAGATGTCCATCAATAGATATCAATGTGAGTGAGTAGGGATTGCCATACAGGATGCACTAGAGCTATAAGTGTATGAAAGCTCAACAAAAGAAACTAAGTGGGTGTGCATCCAACTAACGCTTGCTCATGAAGACCTAGGGCATTTTGAGGCAGTCGTTTGGAATATACAAGCCAAGTTCTATAATGAAAGATTCCCACTAGTATATGAAAGTGACAACATAGGAGACTCTCTATCATGAAGATCATGGTGCTACTTTGAAGCACAAGTGTGGTAAGGATAGTAGCATTGTCCCTTCTCTTTTCTCTCATTTTTTTATTTGGGCCTTTTCTCTCTTTTTAATGGCCTCTTTTTTTTAGTCTGAGTCTCATCCCGACTTGTGGGAATCATAGTCTCCATCATCCTTTCCTCACTTGGGACAATGCTCTAATAATGAAGATCATCACACTTTTATTTACAACTCAAAATTACAACTCAATACTTAGAACAAGATATGACTCTATATGAATCCCTCACGTGATTATGCAAGGGATCTTAATGAATCAAGAGTGACATGTATGAAAAATTATGAGCGGTGGCTTTGCCACAAATATGATATCAACTACATGATCATGCAAAGCAATATGACAATGATGAGCGTGTCATAATAAGCGGAACGATGGTAAGTTGCATGACAATATATCTCGGAATGGCTATGGAAATGCCATAATAGAGTGAAGTATAATTGGCTGTTTTGAGGAAGGTATATGGTGGGTTATGTAATCTGTGAAAAGTGCAGTAGAGGCTAGCAATGGTGGAAGGGTGAGAGTGCGTATAATCCATGGACTCAACATTAATCATAAAGAACTCATATACTTGTTGCAAAAATCTATTAGTTATCGAAACAAAGTATGCACATGCTCCTAAGTAGGATAGATTGGTAGGAAAAAACCATCGTTAGTCCCCGGCCGCCACTCATAAGAACAATAAATAAATAAATCATGCTCCGACTTCATCACATAACGGTTCACCATACGTGCATGCTACGAGAATCACAAACTTTAAGACAAGTATTTCTCAAATTCACAACTACTCAACTAGCATGACTCTAATATTACCATCCTCATATCTCAAAACAATCATAAGAATCAAACTTCACATAGTATTCAATGCACTTTATATGAAAGTTTTATTATATCCCTCTTGGATGCCCATCATATTAGGACTAAATTCATAACCAAAGCAAATTACCATGCTGTTCTAAAGACTCTCAAAATAATATAAGTGAAGCATGAGAGTTCATATATTTCTTCAAAAAATAAAAGCCATGTGTCTAAAAGGATATAAGTGAAGCACTAGAGCAAGCGACAAACTACTCCGAAAGATATAAGTGAAGATCAATGAGTAGTTTAATAATTATGCAACTATGTGAAGACTCTCTAACATTTAAAATTTCAGATCTTGGTATTTTATTCAAACAGCAAGCAAAACAAAAGAAAATAAAATGATGCTCCAAGCAAAACACATATCATGTGGTGAATAAAATATAGCTCAAGTAAAGTTACCGGATGAACAAAAGGCGAAAGAGGGATACCATCAGGGCATCCCCAAGCTTGGCTCTTGGTTGTCCTTAATATACCTTAGGGTGCCTTGGGCATCCCAAGCTTGAAATCTTACCACTCCTTATTCCATAGTCCATGAATCTTTACCCAAAACTTGAAAACTTCACAGCATAAAACTTAAGAGAAGATCTCATGAGCCCGTTAGCGAAAACAAAACACCACTTCAATATACTGTAATGAACTCATTCTTTATTTGTATTGGTTAAATCTCTTATATTCAACTTCTCTATGGTTTATAAACTATTTTACTAGCCATATATTCATAGCAAACAACACACGAAAAACAAATTTGTCGAGAAATAGAACGTCTGCGGTAATGTAACTAATAAACTTACGGAACTCAAAAATTCTACGAAATAGGGACCTAGATAATTTGATTATGCTGCTGCAATTGGAATCAATGTATTTTATCACGTTACGGTGATTTTAAACAATTGTTTTAAGTGAGCAGAAAGTTTACGGAATTTCAGGCAAGATCAAATAACTATCATCCAAGAAGATCCTATAGGTCTTGGCACAAATAATTAAAACATAAAACCATCTAAAAAGAGGCCAGATCAAATATTTATTACTAGCAGACCAAAAGAAAGAACAAAAATAAAAATTGGGCTGCCTCCCAACAAGCGCTAACGTTTAAACGCTAGCTAGGCATGATGATTTCAATGATGCTTGCATAAAGATAAAATTGAAACATAAAGAGAGCATCATAAAGAATATGACTAGCACATTTAAAAGTCTAACCCACTTCTATGCATAGGAATTTTGTGAGAAACAACTTATGGGACAATAATCAACTAGCATAGGAAGGCAAATAACATAACTTTGACTTTCAACACATAGAGAGAAACTTGATATTATTGCAATATGTAGAAGCATATTATCCTCTCTCATAATTTTCAGTAGCATCATGAATGAATTCAACCATATAACCAGCATATAAAGCATTCTTTTCATGATCTACTTGCATAGAAATTTTGCTACTCTCCATAAGCAAATGTACTATCATCAATAGTAGTGGGAGCAAACTCAACAAAATAACTATCATGTGAAGCATAATCCAATTGAAAATTAAAATCATGATGAAAAGTTTCATGGTTATCATTATTCTTAATAGCATACAAGTCATCACAATAATCATCATAGATAGCAACTTTATTCTCATAATCAATTGGAACCTCTTCTTAAAATAGTGGATTCATCACTAAATAAAGTCATGACCTCTTCAAATCCACTTTCATCAATATAATCATCATAAATAGGAGTCATGCTTTCATCATAATAAATTTGCTCATCAAAACTTGGGGAAAATATCATCTTCATCAAACATAGCTTCCCCAAGCTTGTGGCTTTGCATATCATTAGCATCATGGGTATTCAATTCATACTAACAACATTGCAATCACGCTCATCATTCACATATTTTATGCCAAACATTCTATGTAATTCTTCTTCTATTACTTGAGAACAATTTCACGAAAGACATTAAAAGATGAAGCATATGAATCCTCAATTCCATTTTTGCAGTTTTCTTTTATAGACTAAACTAGCGATAAAACAAAAACTAAAATATTAGATTGCAAGATCTAAATATACCTTCAAGCACTCACCTCCCGACAGCGGCGAGAAAATCTTGATGTCTACTACACAACCTTCTTCTTGTAGATGTTGTTGGGCCTCCAAGTCCAGAGGTTTGTAGACGATAGTAAATTTCCCTCAAGTGGATGACCTAAGGTTTATCGGTGGTGGGGCGTGGGATGAAGATGGTCTCTCTCAACAACCACTGCAAATAACAAAAGTCTCTTGTGTCCCCAACATCAATACAATGGTAAATTGTATGATTGCACTAGTTGACGAAGAGATGGTGATACAAGTGCAATATGGATGGTAGATATAGGTTTTGTAATCTGAAAATATAAAAACAGCAAGGCAACTAATGATAAAAGTGAGCACAAGCGGGTATTGCAATGTTTAGAAACAAGGCCTATGGTTCATACTTTCACTAGTGGAAGTTCTCTCAACAATGATAACATAATTGGATCATATAGCTATCCCTCAACATGCAACAAGCAGTCACTCCAAAGTCACTAATAGCGGAGAACAAGCGAAGAGATTATGGTAGATGCGAAACCACCTCAAAGTTATCCCTTACGATCAATCTATTCAAGAGTTAAGTAGTAAAATAACCTGAAGCTATTCTTTCCATTAGATCTATCATAGAGTTAGTACTAGAATAACACCTTAAGACACAAATCAACAAAACCCTAATGTCACCTAGATACTCAATGTCACCACAAGTATCCATGGTATGATTATCGATATGCATCACACAATCTGATTAGTCTATTCAAACCAACACAAAGTACTTCAAGAGTGCCCCAAAGTTTACTGGAAATCGACAACGTGTGCCAACCCCTATGCATAAGTTCACTGGGTTATGGAACTATAAGTTGATCACAAAACATACATCAAGTGAATCACGTGATATCCCATTGTGACCACAGATAAGCACATGCAAGACATACATCAAGTGTTCTCAAATCCTTAAAGACTCAATCCGATAAGATAACTTTAGGGAAAACTCAATCCATTACAAGAGAGAGTAGAAGGGAGAAACATCATAGGATCAACTATAATAGCAAAGCTCGCGATACATCAAGATCGTTACCTCAAGAACACGAGAGAGAGAGAGAGAGAGAGAGAGAGAGAGAGATCAAACACATAGCTCTTGGTACATACCCTCAGCCCAGGTGAACTACTCCCTCCTCGTCATGGAGGCGCCGAGATGATGAAGATGGCCCGGTGAGGATCCCCTCGTGAGTCTTGGAGCGAGGTCGATTGGTTTTGGTGGCTCTGAGGCGCTTGTGGTGGCGGAACTCGATATATTGTGTTCCCCGATGTTTTTAGGGTATATGGATATATATAAGCGAAAGAAGTCGGTCGAGGAGACCACGAGGGCCTGAGGGGTGAGGGCCCAGACGGCGCGCCTCCACGCCTCGTGGCCACCTCGTTGCTTCGACATGCACTCAAATCTCTGGATTGCTTAGTTCAAAAATAACTCTTAGAAGGTTTTATTCGTTTGGACTCCATTTGATATTCCTTTTTGAAACACTAAAATAAGGAAAAGCGAAGCGGCACTAGGCTGCAGGTTAATAGGTTAGTCCCAAAAATAATATAAAGTGTTTAATAAAGCACATAAACATCCAAACAGATAATATAATAGCATGGAACAATAAAAATTATAGATACGTTGGAGCGTGTATTCACAACCTCCTTAGCACCAAAAAAAGCGGGTACTGCTGCGCCTCCGGCACCCACCTAGCCTTAGTGCGTCATGTGTCACGTCACATGAACCTCATGAGGTGCACCTTGCATGATATCCGCTCCTCGGGAGCCCGACCCTGAGGCCGCCTAAGGAGGTCTTGGTGTCGTCACGCCTCATGAGCTTGGCCCCTCGCGAGGTCTTGGGAGGTTATTCTTGGCCTGGGCGTCTTGGGCGTTGCGAACCACGCCGTGGGCTGCTGGCGAGCAAGTCTGAAGTACCCCGTTCAGGCATGACAGTAGCCCCGGGCCCAAAGCGCCTCGAACTTGGCTTGGGAGCCAAGGGCAAGTCAGGCCTTGCCCAGCAACCGCCTGCTGACCTCGGTCGGCATGGCAATTGATGAGGCATGGGCATCGCTTCCCCATGCTACCTCGACAACTATTCGACTTGCGAGACCTGCTGCATCTGAGAGAAAAACCATCATTACGTGCGATTGTAGGCGGGTTGGCCTCCTCTTGGCTATAAATGAGGAGAGGCGGAGCCCCTTGCTATCTCCTTCTTCTTCGTCACCCATTCTTCCTTCTTCCTCTCTGCCTCCGTCTTCTTGGTAGTACCCATGGCGCAGCAAGTGGTTCTCACCTTGTGAGGAAGGGAAGGCTCATGGGAGGGCAGGCTCGCCACCGCCCAAGAGGCGGGGCCTCCCATGCACGTTCGCCCCTCTGTGGCTCCTTAGGGGCGTGGGCGTACTCCTTTGGCTACCTGACATCGTCCTTGGTGGCCGTGGCAGTGTTGCTCTCGCTGGCGGGAGCCGCCACAGGTGGCAGCCCCTACCTGAGGGAGGCGCGCCATGGTCGCCCGGCCTCCTGGCCTTTACTTTCATTGGTGGAGTGCTTCGAGTTTGTCGTGTGGTGGAGGCCGGCCATTTTGCTCCAGCTCCTGCGCTCCTTCGTGAGTTGCAGCCATGGAATCTTAACCCCTCTGGTTGCGGGGCGATGGTTCTTATGAAGTTTACGTGGGCCGTGGTGGAGGTCTCCACAGAGCAACATATACAGCCAGCAGTGCAGACGTTAACGCCGCCTTGCAGCTGAGCAGGAGGTGCCTCCCACTTCAAGTATGATGATGTCGCGTCCCTCTATGTGAGGTGTTCGGGAAAGATGGTCGTCGCGGCATGGTTGTCGAACAGCGGCGAGCTTAACCTTAACTGACAGTCGGCGACGGCGCCAGAAACTTGCTCTTAGTGACGATTCGGCTCGTCTAGCGGCGGTTCCTCCCTAGCGAGAGCACTAGCGGCGGCAGCTCGACTAGCTGCCACATTGTCGATCGCTTCAAGGAGGTGGCGGGTCGTCCGTCATGCCTTTCTGGTGAAGCGAAGAAGGCTCGGGCTGAGTCAGGAGGCCCTTGGAGCCGAGCCTCGTGAGCTTTGCTGCATTCGCGTGGGCGCTTTTGTTCCTTTCCTTTCTTCACATTTGAAAAAAGTAGGGGCCTGCTGACGTGTAATGAACCATGGTATTTATGCTACTATGCTATGTTTATTGTTAGATGTTGTCTGAAGTGTTCATGCTCTAAATGGGTATGGTAGGATAACAGCTTGATGCACCAGCAGTGGTTTCCCTCTCAAAGGCACACACTTCATTACAGTGAGGTCCTCCTTGCTGGTGGCTCAAGGGTCATCGACCTCGGGATGCATCATGAAGGCGGGGTTATTAGAATAAACTTGGTGGGTGTCCTATTCTTCCTCACATGAGCCCTCAAGCATGAGGAGTGGCCCAGTGCTTATTGCATCCACGATGCAGGGGCATGGACTTCAGAGGTGCATAGATCACGAGTTTCCTCGAGGCGTCTCGAGGATAGAACAAGCCGAAGCTCTAAGGGGAGCAGGCTATGGCGAAGTGTGTTTGTTGTAGTGAGACCGTCGCCCACACCTTGACCCTAACGTGCGAGGAGCGAGAAAAAGCTGACGGATTGCAGCTCCTCTTGAACCAGGACCAAAGCGCAAAGGAGAAATGAAGGGAAGCGGCAGCGGCGAAAACACATGAACTCCAAATTTCATTAAAGGTTGCAAATCAGCTATAGAAAGCAAACAAACAGCCGCGTCGGCACCTAGTCTAATCTTCTCACCGGTGAGCTAAGTGCTACCACTAGGGCGTGGGAGGAGCCCCAGGGCCGGCGGCACTACGGAGACTCGAGTGTACAACCCCTCATTATTACGTGAGAGTGTCACAGTGGAGACCTTCACGATCCTTTGGGCCTTGCTTCATGGGTAGAACTTAGGAGTCTTTGGATGTTCAGGCGTTACGATGGGGATCATCCCGCGTCTCGGTAGCGGCCGAGCACAGAGGCAGGCGACCCTAACAGGCCCTCCCACATGGGTGGCTTGCAGCCCTTCCACAGAGAGCACCAGCCGTGGGGCGAGATCAACCACCTCAAGCGTCTGAGTGGGCCAGCGATATGACTCGCTGCGGCTGCTTTGATACCTTGCCGCTCAGGCGAGGCTTGGCGGTGGCGTTCCTCCCCGACTAAGATCCATCGCGTGGCGTCTGGCGTGCCTCATTAAATGCCAAGACCCACAGCGGGCGATGCGACCTCATGTGGGAGAACCGATTCAGCTCCATAGATGAGGAAAAATGGAGTTCGACGGTCGGCTTGGTCATGGCTTGGTGGACCACAACAGTGGAGGCTCGTCGGCCAGCCTACCTGAGCTTGAGCTTCTTCTTGAAAGTCCTTGCTTTGAGGCCCCTCGGGACCTCTGCGTTTGTGGCGTTCTTGTCTGTTGCTCTAGGGTTTGCCAGGCGTAGCATATGTCTGCGTTCAAGATTAGCACAATATGTTTTAAAAAGTTTGCTAGTGAACTGCGAGCCATTGTGGTGATGATGCGTCGGGACTCGAACCGCTCCACGAGGCCCTTGATGGACTTGACCGCCAGGCAGTCGGGATGGTCTGAGCAGCTCCACCTCCGCCCACTTGGTGAATTTGCCGATTGCGACTTAGAGTGGCAGTAGCCCCAGGCGCTCGAGGAGGTCCCAAGATGTCCGCCCGGACGCAAATAGCCACGAGAGTGGGATGATGAGAGGCCACAGCGGTGGTGGTTTGCTTAATGGGCAGCAGGCTTCACAGGGATCTCACCTCGGTTGCGTCGTTGAGTCTGTGTGGGCGATAGAATCCTCTTGCAGCATGCCCTGGTCTTGTGATGGCAGTGGTATCCGATCCCACCATGTATGTCGGTTAACAGCTCACCTGCTCCTGAGATGCATCGCAAGGAAACATCGGTCGGCCGTTTTTGTATAGCTCCCATCACGAATGTAGTAGGTTGTGGCTGCGAACCGCAGCGCTCCGCGTCTTCCTCCTTCTCGTGGGGGTTCCCTGCGTGATGCATTGAATTCTTGGTCCGGCACCCCTCTTGAGGCTCGAGCACGAGGCGGAGGCATGCTCGAGGTCGGGCAGTGGAAAGCTCCGAGTTGGTGTGAGAGCTCCTCTGGCGGTGTTGGCTCCTTGACGGAGAACTGCCGAAGAAGCGAAGAAATCGCTCCATGAAGGCGGGCTCCTGCGGTGGCGTCTGGATGCTCTCTTAGCGATATCGTCGACTTCCTTGTTCGTCTTGCATGAGAATGCGTGTTGCGATTCAAGCCAAAATTGTTTCTCCATCCGTACCTCGCGGTATGCCTCCATGTATTCATCCTTGGCTCGTACACTGTTTGGAAAACTTGGCGAGGAGTTGAGGGTCGCCCTTGATGGTGAGTGCTTCACGCCTAAGGTGGCATGACCTTGAGGCTGGTGATCAAGCCTTTGTACTCCATAAAGTTGTTGGAGACCTTCTCACCATGTTGGAAACGAGTTGTCTGGTAGTAGAGCTTTGTCGTGGGTGGGCGAGATGAGCACGGCTCCGACCCACAGCTACTGACGCCATGAAGTACATGACGGTATCAGTGCCCGCTTCTGGCGAAGGGCCGGTCCTCGCATGCCTTGGGCCTAGGCGTCGGTCCTCATACGAAGTCGTGGCGTGGCACCCTGATGACCACAGTGGTTCTGAATTCTATTGGAATGCACTGTATTCGATGTTCCATTGGCGACCCTTCCCGGACATTGGGGCTCTGGAGCACCCTCTCCAATGGGTGGTGAGATGACCTTGATGGGGTGGCCTTGGAAGTGGTGTGTAGCTGCGTGAGAAAGCGAGGATGTGACGAAAGCCTGCTGACGCGGGATAGCATGCCGCAGCGTCGCATAGTACCGTCTTGACGAAGTACAAGGTGCTCGGCAGTGGAAGTGTTGGTGGAGTCTGAGACCTCCCGAGGCTGGGCGCTTCTGAGGCTGGGGAACCTCGGGGCTCGGTCGCTGTCGGGCAACCGCAGCCTCGGGGCGCCGTCTTGTGAACTGGTCATCTGTTAGCCTTCTTGGTGGCCAGGCCGTCTTGGTCTGCATCATCCCGAGCCAGAATCGTGGCGTGTGTGGCAGGCTCTCGACCCGACACTCCTCCGGACGACCACTGCGCTAGTAGTAGAGTGAGGCGTGGCGAAGCACCGGGGCTCAAGAGGGGCGGCGCCACCATCAGGGTGGGCTAGTGAGGTATCTATTGAAGTCTTGAAATGCAGCGTCGACCTCGGAGTCCACTGAATGGGCCCTTCTTTTTCAACGAAGAGCGGGAGGCGCACTCCCCACTTGGATATAGCGCCCCAATGAAGTCATGCAGCCGCTAGCTTTGCATTTCCTTGAGAGTGCGGCGTGCTCATCTCTTCTATCACCTTGACCTTATTTGGGTTCGCCTCGAGATCACAATGCGTCTGAGAGCCCAACAACTTCGGAAGGAACACCAAACACGCATTTCTCGGGTTGAGCATGATTCCACCTTCTTGGTGGCGAATGTTTCCTCGAGATCTGGATGAGGTCTTTGCCTCCAGATTTCACCATGATGTCATCGGCGTAGGCCTCGGCATTCCTCCGAGCTGCGGGCCTAGGCGATCATCCACCTTTGAAGGTTGCCCAGTTCAACCCGAGCGACATGCGGTGTAGCGGTACACACATGGGGTCAAAGGCCGTCTTCTCGTCTTGTGCCACCATCTTGATATGGTGGTAGCAGAAGGCATCTAGGAAGCCTGACGTGGTCGCTTTTCGGCGGAGTTGATAATCGATCAATCTTGTGGAGCGAGAGCAGGTCTTGAGCAGGCCTTGTTGTGCGTTCCTTCCGCCCTTCTTGGAGTCTATGATCGGGTTTGCCAACCACTCTGGGTACCGCACCTCACGGATGACACCAGCTTCTTGCAACTTCAGGTCTCTGGATGATGAAGGGCCTTCTCCGTGGGCTGCCGTGCCTTGATTTATCGGGCGTATGTTAGGGCATACCCTTAGGTGGTGCTCGATTATCCCCTCGGGACCCCAACTAGCTGCTTGGGTTCCCAGTGAACACCTCCTTGCTGTGTGGGAAGTTCACCAATGCCTCTTCTTGGTCAGGCGAGGTCACCACCTATGGTGAAGGTGGCTCCGGGCCCCATCCTCGTCGGCAGGTGCACTACGTCTTAGCCCGATCTTGAAGGCAATTTGCTTCTCTTTGGCGGCGCCCACAGGACCTCGGGGGCCCTCCGCTTTGGCAGCCGTGCGACATCCATGACCACAATGACTTGAGGGCCGCTAAGCGCCTCCTTGGTGTCTCCATCCACGGTGAGGGGTGGCTTCTGGCATCTTCATGAGGTTGTAGGTAGGGTGAGTTGCGCCATGAACTTGGCAGGGCTGAGTACCCAGGATGGCGTTATGCAGGGAGACCATCTGAGCGATGTCAAAGTCGATGAGCTTCGGTGCGGTGGTTCGCGGGTGCCAAAGGTAGCGGGAAAGCGGATTGCCCGAGGCGGGTGGAGCCATCGGCGTGAAAGCCCTCGATGCGCTATATCTCCCACGATGTCGACTTACGACTTAGAGGCATAACCGCATTGAAAGCAATGTCATAAGTGAGGTAATCTTCACACAACCCATGTAATACATAAGGAAAGAGATACATAATTGGCTTACAATACAGCACACCACACAATACATGAGTAAAACATTACATCATACGAGATACAATCAAGGTCCGACTACTGAACCAAAATAAAAGAAGACTACCCCAAATGCTACAGATCCCGGATCGTCCCAAGCTGGGCTCCCTCTTGATCAATGAAGCGAGACAACACAATGAACAAGATCTTCATGAGCTCCTCCTTGAGCTCGGGTGCATCACACCTGCAGTCTCATCGGCACACTGCAAACTGGTTTGGAAGTATCTGTGAGTCACGAGGGACTCGGCAATCTCACACCATGAGATCAAGACTATTTAAGCTTAAAAGGTAGGACAGGGTAGTGAGGTGGAGCTGCGACAGCGACTAGCATGTATGGTGGCTAACATCACATAAGCAAAGGCGAAGAAAGCAAAAGCACGGTCGAACAAACTATGATCAAGTGATCCACGAAACTACTACGTCAAACATAACTCCAACACCGTGTTCACTTCCGGACTCCGCAGAAGAGACCATCACAGTTACACCTGAGTTGGTGTATTTTAATTAAGATCAACTTGGGTTTTCTACAACGGACATTAACAAATTCCCATCGCCACATAACATGGACACGGCTTTGAAAGTTCAAAACCTGCGGGGTGTCCCAACAACCCATGATAAGCTCTCGCGATCAACGAAGGATATTCCTTCTCCCGGGAAGACCGATCAGTCTGGAATCCGGCTACAAGACATTTCACAGACAATAAAACAAGACCAGCAAAAGCCGCCCGGATGTGCCGACAAATCTGATAGGAGCTGCACATATCTCGGTCTCGAGGGCACACCGGATTGTCCAAACTTCAGTGGAAGCCAACCCGAGTTGCCTGGTGGTATGCCCACCGTGACTGCAGTTTGGACCAACACTCCTGAGGAGCAACGGCAGGGGGTAAAATAAGATGACCCTTGGGCTCCGGAAACCCAAGGGAAAAAGGGCTAGGTGAGGCAAATGGTAAAACCAATGTTGGGCCTTCTTGGAAAAGTCTTATTCAAAGCGAACTGTCAAGGGGTCCCATAAATCACCCGACAGCGTTAGGGCCGCAAAATCCGGGAACATAATACCGATATGGCGGAAACTAGAAGCGGCAAGAGTGGAACAAAACACCAGGGCATAAGGCCGAGCCTTCCACCCTTTACCAAGTATATAGATGCATTAATTAAATAAGATATATTGTGATATCCCAACAAGTAAACATGTTCCAACAAGAACAACATCTCCATGTTCAACAAGGAACAAACTTCATCTTCTGCAACTAACAACGCTATAAGAAGGGCTGAGCAAAGCGGTAACATAGCCAAACAACGGTTTGCTAGGAAAGGATGGTTAGAGGCTTGACATGGCAATGTGGGTGGCATGATATAGCAAGTGGTAGGCATCGTAGCATAGGCATAGCAAAAGAGCGAGCATCTAGCAAGCAAAGATAGAAGTGATTTCGAGGTATGGTCATCTTGCAAATCCATAAGGAAGAAACGAATCCATGAAGAAGACAAGCGGATGAAGTCGAATGAATCCTCACAACTCAGGAGCGAAACCGAAGCTAACGAGAGAAGCAAACGGGAAGAAAGCAAACAACATAGTAAACAACCATCACATAAACATGACATGATGCACAATCAAGTATGATGCATGTCGGTTTAATGAGGCATGGCATGGCAATATGCAAACAACACTACAAGTTAAGTGGACTCAATATGCAGAGTTGCATATTGAAATTTCTCACATCAATATTTAGTTCTCTCTCGATTAGGTACTCAACAATATTAAATGTTATTAAACATGGCAAGAGGTGAAGCATAATTAAACTAGCTATTTAGGCAAGTTTAAATGAGGCGGAAATAAGAAACAACAATTCGGAAAAATCCCCATATGCAAATTATGGATTTGGAACAGATCTGACCTAAAGCATATTTTAGAGTTATTAAACATGCAAAGTAATGCTACCATGTTAAACTAGGCATTTTCTACCCATTTACATATATAATTTATTTAAAATGGAGCTACTGTTATTTAGTTATGAAATAAATCATTTTAGCATGGCATTTAAGCAAATTAATGCAAACAACAATTATAAGCATATTAATGTTGTTAGCATGATCTGGATGACATGTGCAGTTTTATGCAAGATTAAAAGCGTTAACATGAGGCATGTTATGAAGCATTATGTCAAGTGGTGGCTGCAAGGGTGCCTTGACATCGAATCCGAAAATGGTGCCACGGCAACATATGGTTCCAATAACTTCGATTGAGATATCGATTACAAAGGAAAGCGTGAAGGAGCAGTCATGCAAGATGGTGGGGTGATCCGGATACCGGGTTCCCAGGCGATGGCATGGCAAAGAGGGGCATCGCAAGGATGATTCGATCCGGCGGTCGTCACGGGTTATACCTTGAACGAGCAATCGGGGCAGATCGAGGTGTCGAGAAGTAGGCGTTCCGCGGTTAAATGAGGAAGTAGAGGAAGTAGTCGTTCTCGTTTAATTGGTAGTACATGTCGGTGGTGGTTGTACCGTTTTTTCGTAGATGTTCGAAGAGGACTTGGCGCATCCGATGTCTCCGAATTCGACGGTAGTGGTACACATGTCAGCCGGATTGCCGTAGTTTTCGGTCTTGGCGATTCGGGTTTAGTAGGGTACTTGGCGTGTCAGGAGGCAGCGGTAGAGGAACTCTCCGAACTTGGCGGCGGTGATCGTTCACGTTCTTAGTTGCACAATCTCCGTAGATGTTCGGGATCCGGACGAGGACTTGCCGTCCGCGGAGTCTTGGTCGGCGGTAGTAGTTCCGCAGTCGTGAAGCGAACTTGGCAGCGATTCGGCGTTCAGGAATTGACGTTGAACTTGGAGGCCGCCAGTAGTTTCGACTTGGATCTCCGTGTACGCGTCTTAGCGGAACCGGGGTCTGGTGATAGCCATGGTCTCCATGATGGCGCTGGAGGCGGAAACAGCCGGAAAAACAAGGTTCCCGACGTGAGGCGCGCATCGGCGATCCCAGCTCGGTGACTCGAGCGAGGCGTAGTGAGGTGCGTTCTCGGCGGATCCCAAAAGCAATGGCCGAGGAGGAAGTCGCGCCTGAAGCGTGAAAAGGTGCCTGAAACGTGGCGAGACCGAAGGAGCTCCGGACTGGCTTGAGGAGAAGGAAGGAGGTCAGGGTAGAAGAGGAGTTGAGGCGTGACGGCTCCTTCTTGAACTCGTCGTGACGAGGAGAATACCAAGTTGGCCGAGGCAGAGGCTTGGAGTGGCGGAAGCCTGCAGCCAGCAGTGTGGCGTGAAATTCGCGAAAGGGCATACAGCGCTAGGAGGAGGGCTACGGAGGAGAAGCGAGAGGGATCGAGGGGAAGAGATGGAATCGGGTGAGGAGGGTTCGGCGCTGCTGCTGAGAGGAGGGACGAGGGAGGAGAGATCGGGCTGGGGCCACCGAGACTGGGGTTAGAGACAGTGGCGGACCTTGGGCAGTTTAGGGAGGAGAAAGGCCGGCTGGAGGGAGGCCTTGGCTGGGCCAGGGAGGCCTGGGCCCAAGGAGGGGAGGCTGTGCTGGGCCCTGGGCCTTGGAGGCGGCGGGGGGAATGGCGAGGGAGGCCCGGCTGGGCTGGCTCTCTAATATATATATTTAGCGAGAAAAACAAATAAGAGACAAAGAGCGAGGGTTGGAGAAAGGATTTGGACACACGGATAATTTTCGAGCTCACAAAAATGAAATTCAACAAAAATGATCCAAGGATTTTTGGTGGAACTCGAAAGCGATAGAATAAAAGCAGAGGTTTTGAGGTCGGCTTCGAAGAGAAAAAGGCATGGGATTTTTGCAAGTGTGTTATGGTGATTCCAAAACAATGGAATATTTATATAGCTCCCTAATATCGGGAGGGTATGTTATAAAGAAAACACCATGTAATTCCCTCGATTTAAATGGATCGAAAAATCCATGCAATCTATTTAGAAGAGTTTAAAAAAAAATAATGATATGATGGCATGATGACATGATGCAATGCAAAAACAAAACAAACCACGACAAAACTCAAACCACGGAAGCAAAGCTGAAGCTCGGTCTTGGGGCGTCACTGCAGCGACTCGGAGAAGAGAAACTGAGTGAGAACCCGGGGAAGCGATGCGTGAAGCAGACCGAAAGCTTCCATGGAGAGCACGTTGAGGCCGGCTCTGCCGTCGATGAGGGTCTTGGTTACTGCTACATTGCAGATGGTGGGGGTGCAAAGCATCGGGAGCGCGCCCTCGCCCGCAGTGGTTGCGGGGTGGTCCCTCGAGTCGAAGGTGAGGTCGGCTCTGGGCGCCGCCCACCCTGGTGGAGCTCCCTGTTGTACACGGGCGGCACCCACTTGGCGGAAGCGCTTGGCGTGGTGGTGCAGAGGCGGCGCTGTGAACCCCGAGGGAGGGCATGGCGAGCAATGGCTGTGCCATGAAGTGTCTGCGACAAATAGGCCTTGAAACTCCTCAGGGGAGCCACGAAGACACAGCGGGCTGAGAAGCTAGGCGGCAGCTTGCGCCCATGAGGGCCATGGGAAACCAGTTGGCAATGGCCTTGTCGTCGCCCGTCATTTGCCCAAGCGGCCTCCTCGTGGGCTGGAGAAACCAGCCCGGATCCATGCGTCTTCATAGTCTTGGCTGACATTCAGCTTGAACTTGGGCGTACTTGTACACTGTCATAAGGCGGGGTGCTTGCGAGCCCTTGCGACCTGTCAATGCAGCTCATGGTCCAGTCGGAGGCAGGTTGCTTGCCATGGGAGCAGGTTAGGCTGTAGCCGGACGGAGGCAAGCCGGCGAACCCCTACAGCGCGCCAAATGCCGGATCTGAGGTTCCGAGACCCTTGAGAGTTCGAACTCAGGGGTGCGTCTGAATAACTCTCTCTTCCCTGCACGCTCCTTGATCCCATAGCCTAGCTCGACGAATCCAAGGGACAAGAGACACATCAGTTATCCTGGTTCGAGCCACCTTGCGGTGTAATACCCTACTCCAGCTTTGTGGTGGATTGCCTCGAGGGGTTGAGGATGAACTAGTACAGTGGATGAACTGCCTCAGGAGGAGAGGTGTTCTTGAGCTCGATGAGCTGGTGAGGTGGTTCGGGTGGAATCGATCCCCCTCCCTAGCCGAAGCCCCCTGGTGGTGGGTGGTCCATAGCGGGTCCCGCCCGCTTGTCCAACTGGTAGCGTGTATCACGTCGGCGCTCAATAGTGGTTCGAGCATCTTCGTGAGCTCGTTCTCGGAGAACTTGGCGCTGGTCACGGTGGGTCCGTGTGGGATAGCCTATAGAGATGTTATCACAAGCATCGTCAACTGAGAGGCGGCGCCCATGGTGGCGAAGGAGGAAGGAGAGGAGAGTGCACCGTGACCGCGGCACCCCGGTCCTCAGTATGACGGCATGTGGTGGCTCGGTGGGCCGGGCCGAAGTCCATTGATCGCGGATCGTCTTTGTTGTTTATGGCGATGAGGCTCCGGATGGTGGCCCTCCACTCGTCGAGCTTCTCCATGACGGGAGAAATCGAGGAATTGACTTTGTAGCATCGTAAATCTTCTTTGGCGTGGGTGGTGGCGATAGCTGTGTGGACCATGGCGGCGCGACTCTAACCACGTTAGAAGGAGCTCCATCGACCCGCCCGGTGCATGCGCCATTTTCGCCCGGCCTTTCGGCGGGCATCTTGAACTCCTTCATCCAGCAGACGGTGTAACATCCCAAATTTTCAATTTGGAATGTTATACATAAACATCGATGCATATCATATTTTTCATTGCATTTTCTTTGCATTTTGCTCGATCCTAGAAATTCTACACAACTCAAGGACCCACGGAGAGAGTTGGGGATTTTCGTTATTTTCATATTTGAGTTTTCTCAAATTTTAAGAATTGGATCGTTGATTTTAATTATTTTATCTTCAATTACTTCTATTACAAAAATATGAGAGAGGAATAAAATGACTTTCCAAAATAAAGAAATAATGAAGATTTAATAATAAAATCAAATAATATTTTATTTTGGAGTTTTAAGCCTTTTAATTGAATTTAGGAAAAATGCGCGTTTTTCAAAATTGCATTTAGGCCCCAAATAAATGTTCATTAAATCGGCTTGATTTTAGAAGCAGGGAAAATTTATTTCGGGATTTTTGGAGTCCGTTTAGTACATCTTTTGATTTTTTTCTCGCGTAATGTTTATTAAAAAAAAGCGAAGCGCCTTCGGGCCGTGCCAGCGGGACTCCGCTCGGGCGCCTTAAAATAGCTTACAAGCCGCCTCATTGACCCACCCGAGCCGCCGTGACCCCGCCAGCCCATGCCCGCCGCCGCCATGGGCAATAGCGCCTTCGAGTTCATGCATGACCTCGATTCCGTTTAGTTTATTTAAAAAACCGATCGGTTTCTTGACTTTTTGGTTTTTTCGGTTTTTATTTTTTTCTTTTTTTCTTTTCCGTTCGAATCTGTTAGTCGTATTTTCTTTTCTCGGATTTAATCGCGATTTTTACGATTGCGATTCGAGATCCGATTTTCGTTTTAGTATAACTTTTCGCTCGTTTATCGAATCGAGGCGATTCAGGCGCTGGAGTTTAATCTCGAAAACCTCTTCCGAATAATCTACTTAAACAAGTTTTGCTTCTGTAAATTTGACTTAGATCCAGATTAGCAAAACGAAGCTGTTTTCTTCGCCGTTTGACTTTCGTTGCTTCGTTTGATTTGATTCTTTTTGCAAACCGTAGTTCTTAAGTTTAACTATCTGGTTAGATCTATTTGAGTTTTACCTGTGCATTAGATGAGTACTTATTGTATGCTTGTTTGTTTGTCTGCGATAGATTACGAGTCGCGCTTGTTACTTGAGTCTCTAGGTTTCGCGGATCATCGACAAGGCAAGTAACACTTTGATCATACTCTTCTCATACCCAGTTTTTTATGCATTAGATCTATCCTCAAACACTTGCATGAATAGGATCTAATTAAATTGTGGGATGGGAAGTAGATGAGGTAGTACCTATTACATTTTATTATCAAACCTTTGGGAGTTACTCCTCGTTTGCTTTTATGCTATGCTATGCTAGTAGGCGTGGATTGGGTGAGTGTATCCATAGCAGATGTGATATTGTTATTTAATGGTTTATTTAAGGTGGCAACTTAAACACACATCTGGTTGGATTGAGGTACTGGTTTCTATCGGGACTTGCACTGTATTTCTTGGACCGCCACCCAGGCTCAAAGGGATCATGAGATTATTCAAACTAGAAACTTCCGTGTGCAGCCACAAGCCATTATGGGCTCTGGCATAGTTGATTAAGTTGTGCGAACTCTTACGGGTAGGCCGGTGATGTAGGGGATGTAGGTTGAGTACGGTCTACCCACATGTAAGGTGCTAGTGCTTACGAAGACTATGTCTCGGTCATCCGTTTCTCAAACACCATGTAGTCACGAGAAACCAAGCGGGCGGTCGAGTCTTGTGGGGAAAAGTCATAAACCTCTGCGAGTGTATAAACTAATCATGGTTAGCCGTGTCCCCGGTTATGGACATCTTGAGTATCTAGTACACGGATATCATGTGAATCTCATCATGTTACTTCTAATTAATATTGTTTGGTTTAATGAGTACTTTTTAATTGGGATTGAGAATCTTTGTCAACCATTCTCAATGTTTCCTAACCACCATGATAGTTAAATAAATTTATTCCTGCATTGAGGAAAAAGCGGCCTTATGCAAAAAGCTGTAACAATAGAGCTTTCCACCAGCCATATATGCATGTAGTATAGGCTTATCATTCCATTACTCTCTATGTGTTACATTGCGGCATATTCCATGTCTTGACCCATTTTGAACTGCAACGTTTCATGTTGCGAGACTTTTAGAACGACAGTAAAGTGCTTAGGTGGTGGTTCTATACTCGATGGTGCCGTTGGAGTTGATGGACTTGCTTATTCTTCCAAGCCTTCATTTATTATCGTTATTAGATGGCCTTAAACCATATTTATTTTATTAAGTTCTCTCTTGAGACATTCGATTGTAATAAGTGTGTGATTGCTACTCTGTTATAAATCCTTGAATCTTTGTGTGGTGTCGACATTCTTGATCCGAGGATGACCTTGAAGCACGGAACTTGACCGTTTGGTCCAGTCGCATACGAAGATAATGTCGAGCACCTGTTGTTGTGGACACGACCATTAAGCTAAAGCCCTAGGTCACTACTCTCTCTTCTCATTTCGACTCATCACCTTTTCTACTCTTTTAGGATGGCAGAGCGAGGATCAAGTTTACTCGGCGGATGAAGATACACCCTTTGGGCGACACGAAGGAAGTCACTAAGTACCTAAACATAGGATTACCAAGCTTCAGGGACCTACAATTCCACTTTACGAACAAAATATTTGGAAGATTCAAGCTCAAGTTCCGGAAGACGTTTGCGCCAATCACGGACCCATAGAGTGTGTTTTCAATGCACCAACACAGAGTGCAGGGAAAGAGTATGCCAGCTCACATAACCATGGGGCGCATTGGAGAAGTTTATAAAGAAGACCTCAAGGATACTATCTACCAGATTGCGGGCGCCGAGATGAACAATGGGAGATAGTTGGCACTAAGAAGGATAGATCCATTGCAGCTTTCATCCGGGAGTTAAACCAGCACATTCGGCGTCAAAGAGAACCGGATGTCTTGGAGACATGATGGAGTTGAAGGCAAAAGCCAAGATTGTCGAACTAGAAGGAGGCGAAGGCCACTCATAAGGACTACATGGAGGAGATTGTAGCACTAGTGGGACAAAATGGCGATCTTAAGGAAAGATTGAAGAACTCATGGGAAATTCAGCACCGGAGGAGAAGATGAAGATAGCACTTGTCCGAGAGAACTACATCATCATCGGCGACAGATTACGATCCTAGTGAGGATGATTACGAAGATGAAGTTGGAAGCGAGATATCATGGAGTCTTTATCGGAGCTGTTTTTCTAGTTGACCACCATAACGGTGATAGATTACCCCATGTTATTTTAGTTTTAGTTTAGCACTTTGTAACGATAGATAGACCGTTGTATGCCCTTGTTTGAATTGATTGGGTGATATTGTGTGATTTATCTCATGTGCATATGGGTAGTGTTTCTCCCTAGACCTCATTCTATTCTAAATTCTCGTCTTTTCTTTAAACCCCTCGGATGCCTCCAGAAACAGCGACCCGAATTTGTTTTTCCGCCGAGATCACTCGAGTTGATTCAGCAGCGAGAATACCTTGATTCAAACATTGATGCAGAACCAAGGCAACAACAACAACAACCCAACCACCACCACACATTGACCATTTGACCCGTTTCTTAAGGCTGAATCCGGGGTGTTTTCCAATAGCACCGAGCTGATTATTCTGAGATGATTGGCTCCGTAAGTGTAGCGCCCTCGATCGGCTATATCTCCCGTGTCGAGCGCGACTTAGAGCATAACGCATTGAAAGCAATGTCATAAGTGAGGTAATCTTCACACAACCCATGTAATAAATAAGGAAAGAGATACATAGTTGGCTTCGATCGCCACTTCACGATACATAAATAAACATCCATCATTGAGTACACTCAAGGTCCGACTACGGAACCAAAATAAAGAAGATACCCCAAATGCTACGGATCCCAGATCGTCCCAGCTGGGCACCCTCTGATCATCAGGAAAAGACACATAATAACGACCACGTTCCTCGTCGAACTCCCACTTGAGCTCGGTTGAGTCACCTGCATGGCATCATCGGCACTGCAACTGTTTGAAGTATCTGTGAGTCACGGGGACTCAGCAATCTCACACCGAGATCAAGACTATTTAAGCTTATAGGAAGGACGAGTAGTAAAGTGGAGCTGCAGCAAGCGACTAGCATATATGGTGGCTACATCGCAAAGAGAAGCGAAGAGAGCAAAGCACGGATGTGAAACTAGTAGCGATCAGAAGTGATCCTGAACTACTTCGTCGGACATAACTCCAACACGTGTTCACTTCCGGACTCCGCGAGAAGAGACCATCCACGGTTACTCCACCTTGATTGATGTGTATCTTTATTTGAGGTCAACTTTGGGTTTTCTACAACGGACATTAACAAATTCCCATCGCCTCATAACAGCAGACACGGCTTTGAAAGATATTACCTGCGGTGTCCCAACAGCCCATTATAAGCTCTCATGGTCAGCGAAGGATATTCCTTCTCACTGGAAGACCGATCAATCTCGGAATCCGGACTACAAGACATTTCGACAGCAATAAAACAAGACCAGCAAAAGCCACCCGATTGTGCAAACCAAATCCCGATAGGAGCTGCACATATCTCGTTCTCGGGGCACATCCGGATGAGGCAGACTACTGAGTAAAACCAAGCCTCGAGTTTCCCGTGGTGGCCCTTGACAGCTCGGTTGGAGGCCGGCCTCGAAGAAGCCCCAGTGGGGGTTTAAATTAAAGATGACCCTCGGGCTCGCGAAAACCGGGGAAAAACTTAGGTGGCAAATGGTAAAACCAATGTTGGGCCTTCTTTGGGCGAGTCTTATTCAAAGCGAACTGTCAAGGGGTCCCATAAATCACCCAACCGTGTAAGGCGAAATCAAGGAACATAACACGGTATGGCGGAAACTAGGGTGGCAAGAGTGGAACAAAACACGGGCATAAGGCGAGCCTTCCACCCTTTACCAAGTATATAGATGCATTAATTATAGCAGACATATATTGTGATATCCCCAACAAGTAAACATGTTCCAACAAAGAACAACATCTCCATGTTCAACAAGGAACAAACTTGACTTCACGCAACTAACAGCAGCTATAAGAGGGCTGACAAAGCGGTAACATAGCCAAACAACGGTTTGCTAGGAAAAGGATGGTTAGGGGCTGACATGGCAATATGGGTGGCATGATATAGCAAGTGGTAGGCATCGCAGCATAGGCATAGCAAAGCGAGCAACTAGCATAGCAAGATAGAAGTGATTTGAGGGTATGGTCATCTTGCGCAATGTTCTCGAGTTGTCGAAAGCTTGATCCTCGTAAGCGTTCTCAACAGTTTCCTCGTTCACGTACTCGTCTCCGGCTCTACCCAAAGCAACAACACAAACAAAGGAACCACAATAAATCACGGTGCAATGCACAATCAACATGATGCAAAACATGGCATGATATGCGAGATCACGATATGCAATGCGTATATGCGCTCGGAAGGTAAATGATGAACCAGGCATCAAATTGGCAAACCAAGTATGCCACTAGAAAGATGAGATGATTTCGGTTGAAATCGATATAAAGATCACGGAATCGGATGCACGGTTTGGAAATGACAAGCAAAACAAGAATGGCACAAATCTGCCATTAACAGCATGATGCCACTTAGCAAGCAACAATTAATTAAGCTACTGCACCCAAACGTACCAACAAAGTATATGGCAATGAGCTACGAGATGCTCGACAAAAGATGAGCACTGAGCTACGGCTAGTTCACATCATAACAGGTTCAAACAAGCATGGCAAAAGTGCACAAAATATCAGGCTGGACATGTCAAAAACAGCATCAGGTTGCACTGTTCAGAGCAGCAAAACTACATGCTACAGGACCTTAAAATAGCAAAAAAAGGCATGGCATGAATCTACTCAAAGCATAGAACAAAAGTCCCTTACTGACCATAAGCCAAAAAGGATTAGAAAATATAGTAACACCCATGTCAATATTGAAAGTTTCGTTAACAGATTCAGCAACATGGCATGTCAAAAACTGATAACAAGTAGGCATGTTTACAAGCTCAATGCACTCACTACAGAGCCTTAAATGATAAAATAAGCATACATACATCAAGAAGACATGGCATAGAAGACATACATGGCAAGAACAATAACATAGCATACATGGATCAACCACAACAACCTTGGCAAAATTGAATAACCTGTAAACAATCTGCCAGGAAACATTTGATAGCAAAAGTAGAGCTCGATTGACTCAAGCTATGGCACTCCATAATTGCAAACAAAGGCATGGATGGATAGAGCAAGACATGTTTTACAAAACATCCTTACTGAAGTATCTCAAAATATGCATGGATCTCTCGGTATCATCAAGTTAACATGGCATCAAAATCAGCTAAAACAGGGCTGAAATCAGCAACATCAGGACACCTACTTTGCATGCTTGTGCTAGTCACCACATAGATCACAAAAATACATGGCATACACCCCTGGAAAGATGGCATGGCATATTACAAAACACATGTAGGACTCAGATTCATAGGGTGCATACATTAATCATGGCAAAAATAACAAAAGTGCAAGTTCTGTTAAGAAACAGAAACTAACATCACAGCACTCTTCCAACAGCATTTCGGGCATCAAGATGAGCTCAAATGAAAATGATGCAATGAGATGAAATGATCTACTCTTGAGGCGAACATTTTGACATATTATCACGCGCAAAATGGACCTACCGATTCAAAGATACACTACGAGAAAATGCAACAAAATAACAATAATAGAAAAGACTTAGGGAAAAAAAGGGAAGAGAGGTCGGCGGGGGCCTTGAGCAAAGGCGAGATCAGGGCAGCTGGATCAGACAGCAGAAGTCGCCCAGTGAGGAGGAAGGAAGAGGCGGCGCAGGCAGTGACAGGCCAGTGGCTGGCCGGAGCCCTCAGTGTACGATCCGGCGAGGAAAAGCAGCCAGGTGAAAGGCGAAGCGAAGGCATTGAAGAGGCAGCCGTGGACGGGGAGGCCTGTGAGGCGGCAGCGATCGCCCAGTGAGAGCAGTGGGCGAAGCGAAGGAGGGCAGCGGAGGCTGAGGCTCGCCAGTGTGCGAAAGCAGCGTCAGCCAGCGGCAGAGGCCAGAAGCGTCAGGCGTACCATGAACTGGCGGGCAGCGCTGGGCAGCAGCGATGGCCAGTGAGGAGGGGGCGGAGGCCACGTGGCAGCCCGATTAGTGGTGGCGGCAGCTGAGTGTCGGCGGGCGTGTCCGTGCCGAGTGAGGAGACGGATTTTAGGGTTTGAGGGAAGGAATGATCCAAGGTTGGAGGGTTTGCTTAAATAGGCATAGAGGGAGCTAGGAGAGTCCAAATGAGGTGTAGTTTTAGCCCACACGATCGTGATCGAGCGACGGAGAGCATGGAAGTGACTTAGATGGGTTATTGGGCTGTTTTGGAGGGTGTTGGGCTGCAACTTAAAGAGGCCTTTTGAGAGTCACGGTTACCGTTGGAGTACCAAGCGAGCTCCAAATGACCGAAACTTGACCGGTGGTCTCTGGGTGGTATACCAAGGCCACTAGACAAACCTCGGTCCATTTCGAGAAGGTTTAGTACCCTTTACGGAAAAAGCGTAAAAGGACAGTAGGGGAGATAGGAGTCCGGATTGCAAAAGCGGACATGGGAAAAATGCTCGGAATCATGAGGCGAACACGTATGCAAATCGATGCACATGATGACATGATATAAAATGCAAAACGAAGAAAAACCCAACCACGGAGGAATATCATATATCAATGCGAAAATGGCAAGAGTTGGAGTTACAAATATGGAAAGTTACTTAGGAATGTTTCTGGTAAATAGGGAGGAGTTGACCACTTGCGGGATGTCAGATGGAGAAGGGTGAAGTTTGCGCACACCGGCTTGAAGGACCCTTGAAGCATGGTGGGAGAATTTTGACCACTTACCTGTGAACAACATCACATGGGATCGATTTGACAAGCTTCGTCTGCCCATGTTTTAGCAGGAGCTATGGCCATGAAGAAGCGTGAGTTTCGCAACTTGCGCCAAGGAGGACAGACGGTTGGCGATGTAGATGATTTGATAAGTTAGCACGTTATGCCCGGATAGCGTTGCTCTGGAGGCAACTAAGCGAGGAGAAGTTTCTAGAAGGACTGAATGATGAGCTGAGCATGCAATTGTTGGTAGCCACCCTCAACAACTACCGGGAGTTAGTAGACCGTGCTCTCATGATAGAAGGAAATGGCAGCAGATTGAGAACCATAAGAGGAAGTATGGACGGGGAAGAATAACTGGAGCTCGTGAAACCGCTTTACCCGAAAACGGGAGGACAGTTTCAGCATAACCCATGGAGGAGCTCGCTCGCAACCATAATGGCACCAAGAATGGGAGCAGGGAATGGAGGAAGCAATGGACAGAACCGCACCAACCCGTCAACACCATCAAGGTGAGCGTGAGCCACATAACTTGTTTTAAGTGCCATAAGGCTGGGCATTATGCAAGCGAGTGTCGAAGGCGAATGGAAATGGCAATGGAAGCTCGGGAAAGAAGCGAATCCTTTCAAGAAAGGACAAGTGAACCACGTTACCGTGGAGGAGGTTGAAGCTTCGGCCGGATCACGATAATAGGTAAGTTTTTGGTTAAGTCATTTCTGCCATTTGTTCTTTTGATACTAGTGCATCGCATTCATACATATCAAGGGATTTGTGGGTAAGTACAAATTACCAACCCAAGCCCTTAGGTCACCCATGCTAGTAACCTCACGGAGGCAGAATACATGGCTAGTATATGGTGTGATCATTGCCATTAAGATTGGACACTATGTTTTCCCTCGGACCTAATAGTTCGGAATCCCAAGGATTGGATGTGATATTAGGCATGGATTGGTTATCAAAGTATGGAGGGACATAGATTGCGCCGATAAGTCAATTTTGCTTACCACCCCGAAGGAAGAATCAAGTATGTATCACGGCATGAGTGAGGAGAGCACATGTAAATTCCTTATCGGGAGTTGTGCGGGAGGAAGTACCGGTGGTAAAGGATTTCCGGACGTGTTTAGGGAAGAGTTGCCGAGCATGCCACCGGATAGAGACATTGAGTTTCTGATTGAACTCTTGCGGAACCTTTGGGCGATATCTAAGAGACCATATAGGATGCCAGCCCAAGATTTGGAGGAAATTAAGAAGCAGATTAAGGAGTTCTTTGGATAAAGGTTTTATTCGCCCAAGTTCTTAGCCTTGGGGATCACCGTACTTCTAGTGGAGAAGAAGGATGGATCATTAAGAATGGTTGTTGATTATCGAGGATTGAATGAAGTGACCATTAAGAACAAATACCGTTACCGATGATCAATGACTTGTTTGACCAGTTGCAAGGAGCTAAGGTGTTTTCAAAGATCGATTTGCGATCGAGGTACCATCGATTGAAGATTCGAGGAGGATATACCTAAGGCGGCTTTTACCACCATGTCTGCAGGTGTATGAGTACACCGTTATGTCATTTGATTCGACTAACGCTTTTGCCTATTTATGAACATGATGAACAAAGTGTTTATGGAGTTTTTGGATAAGTTAAATCGTGGTGTTCATTGATGATATTTTGGTTTTCGAAGAATGAAGAGGAACATAAGGAGCATTGCGTTTGGTACTCGAGAAGCTCGAGAGAACACCGGTTATATGCCAAGTTCAGCAAGTGTGAGTTTTGGTTGAAGGAAGTTGGATTTCTTGGACATGTTATATCAGGAGAAGGTATAGCGATGAGACCCCACTAAAGTTGTCCTTTGTAACAAATGGGAAGCACCAACGACAGTTGGAGGAATCGAGAGTTTCCTTGGACTCGCTGAGGATACTACGGATATTCATTGAGAATTTCTCAAGGATTGCGAAGCCTATGACAAATTGTTGAAGAAGGATACCAAGTTCATTTGGACCGAGAGTGTGAAGCTAGTTTCGGGAGTTGAAGAAGCGTTTGGTTACCTCACGGTGTTAATTCACGCGGATCGGACCAAGGATTACGAGGTATATTGCGACACTTCACGCGAGAGGACTTGGGCGGTGCTTATGCAGGAGGGAGAGTTGTTTCGTATGCTTCCACGACAGCTTAAGCCTCATGAGCTAAATTATGCTACGCATGATTTGGAGTTAGCAACCGTAGTGCATGCGTTGAAGACATGGAGACATTTCCTCATTGGAAATCATTGTGAGGTGTATCGGATCACAAGAGTTTGAAGTACATTTTCAATGAGAAGGAGTTGGATCTCGGGCAAAGGAGATGGTTGGAGCTTATCAAAGATTATGATATGAGATTGCATTATCACCCGGAAGGCTAACGTTGTAGCGAATGGCGTTGAGCCGTGAAGTCACGTCAACACATTGATGGCGGAGAAATACCAAAGGAGTTAGCGAGGATCTTGAGAGCTATGTTTGGAAATATTTCCGAGGCTATGTAGCAGCATTGGAGATTGATCAACTTTGATGGACAAGATCGAGGAAGCTCAAAAGGCGACAAAGATTGCCTCTATAAAGGAGAGAATGAAGCGAAGGAAAAGCAAAGGGATTTCGTTGAGGATGAGCACGATACCCTATGGTTCGAGGACCGTGTTTATGTGCCCAATGACCGGAGATCGGGAAGTTGATTCTACAAGAGGCACATGATTCACCATATTCGATTCACCCGGAAATACCAAGATGTATTTGGATTTGAAGAATACTTTACGGTGGACGAGAATGAAGAAGGATATTCAGATGCGTAGCGGTTTGTGATGTATGTCGGAGGGTGAAGGCGAGAACATCGAAGCTTGGTGAGTTACTCTGACCATTGCCTATACCGAATGGAAGTGGGATAAACTAGGTATGGATTTCATCAGGATTGCCGGGACTCGTTCGGGCTATGACTCGATTTGGGTTATAGTCGATCGTTTGTGAAGGTAGCTCATTTCATTCGATAAAGACTACCTACTGGAGTGCCAAATTGGCTAAGATATACATGACCGAGGATTGTATGCTTGCATGGAGTTAGAGGAGTATCGTGTCGGATAGAGGAACCCAATTTACCTCAAAGTTAAGAAGCGATTGCATGAAACTTTGGGAACCGGCTGGAGTTTACGACTTTTCATCCCACAGACAGATGGACAAACGAGAGAGTCAACCAGATTTTGGAGGATATGCTTAGAGCTTGTGCATTGGATTATGGATCTAGTTGGGATGACAATTTGCCGTATCTGGAGTTTTCATATAACAACGATTACCAAACCAGTTTGAAGATGGCCTTCGAAGCCTTATGCGGAAGGAGGTGCGAGGACCCGTTGTTGTGGGATGAAGTTGGAGACCGCCGATTGTTTGGACCAGATTTGATTAAAGATGCGAGCGAGAAAGTAAAGTTGATTAGCGATAGGCTCAAGGTAGCCTAGTCAAGACAGAAGAGTTATCGCGATTCAAAAGCAAGGAGACGAGAATCTGAAGTGGAGCGAGTTTATCTTCAAATGTCGCCACTTGAGGAGTTAAGCGTTTTGGAGTTAAAGGAAAGTTAGCACCTCGATTTGTAGGACCTTATCGTGTTTTGGAGCGCATGGGAGAAGTTGCGTACAAGTTGGAATTACAGAAGGATTGTCGAGGAGTTCATGATGTGTTTCATGTTTCACGGTTGAAGAAGTGTCACGCAGAGATGGCGATATACCTTTGAGAGACACCATGCCCTGGAAGCAATTGAGTTGAATGATGATTTGACCTCTGAGGAGAAACCGGTTAAGATTTTGGAGTATGCAGTGAGTCACTCATGACAAGGTCATTAAGTTTTGCAAAGTTCGATTGGAGCCACCACTGCGAGGATGAAGCCACACAGGGGCGAGAGGAAGATTTTCTTAAAGACCACCCTCACCTATTTTCTAGCCAACCCGAATCTCGAGCGAGATTCATCTTAAAGGGTAGGTTTGTAACATCCCAAATTTTCAATTTGGAATGTTATACATGAACATCATTGCATATCATATTTTCATTGCATTTTCTTTGCATTTTGCTCGATACTAGAAATTCTACACAACTCAAGGACCCACGGGGAGAGTTGGGGATTTCGTTATTTTCATATTTGAGTTTTCTCAAATTTTGAAAATAGGATCGTTGATTTTAATTATTTTATCTTCAATTATTTCTATTACAAAAATATGAGAGAGAATAAAATGACTTTCCCAAAATAAATAAATAATGAAGATTTAATAATAAAATCAAATAAGATTTTATTTTGGAGTTTTTCGCCTTTTTATTTGAATTTAGGAAAAATGAGCTTTTTCAAAATTGCATTTAGGCCCCAAATAAATGTTCACTAAATCCGGCTTGATTTTAGAAGCAGGAAAATTTATTCGGGATTTTGGAGTCCGTTTAGTACTTCTTTTGATTTTTTTTCAGCGTAATGTTTTATTAAAAAAAGCGAACCGCCTTTGGGCCGTACCGGCGGGACTCCGCTCGGCGCCTAAATAGCGACAGCCAAAGCCACCTCAGCCCCAGCCCACCGAGCCCTTGCGCTTGACCCGCCCCGCCCATGCATGAAAGCAGTAGCCTATAGAGATTATAGCCTCGATTTTCGTCGGTTTTATTTAAAAAACCGATCGGTTTCTTCGGTTTTTCGGTTTTTTATTTTATTTATTTATTTTTTCTTTTTCCGTTCGAATCTGTTAAATCGTATTTTCTTTTCTCGGAGTTTAATCCGCGATTTTTCGATCGCGATTCGGATCCGATTTTTGTTTTAGTATAACTTTTAAGCTCGTTTATCGGAATCAGGCGATTCAAGCGCTGGAGTTTAATCTCGAAACCCTCTTTCCGAATAATCTACTTATACAAGTTTTTGCTTCTGTAAAATTTGACTTAGATCCAGATTAGTAAAACAAGCTGTTTTCTTACGCGTTTGACTTTCGTTGCTTCGTTTGATTTGATTCTTTTTGCAAACGGAGTTCTTAAGTTGAACTATCTGGTTAGATCTATTTGAGTTTACTGTGCATTAGATGAGTACTTATTGTATGCTTGTTTGTTTGTCTGCGATAGATTACGGTCGCTCAGCATTACTTGAGTCTCTAGGTTTCACGGATCATCGACAAGGCAAGTAACACTTTGATCATACTCTTCTCATACCTAGTTTTATGCATTAGATCTATCCTCAAACACTTGCATGAATAGGATCTAATTAAATTGTGGGATGGTAAGTAGATGAGGTAGTACCTATTACCTTTTATTATCAAACCTTTGGGAGTTACTTCTCGTTTGCTTTTTATGCTATGCTATGCTAGTAGGCGTGGATTGGGTGAGTGTATCCATGACAGATGTGAGATTGTTATTTAATGGTTTATTTAAGGTGGCAACTTAAACACACATACAGGTGGATTGAGGCACCTGGTTTCTCGAGGACTTGCTGTATTTCTTGGACCGCCACCAGGCTCAAAGCGGATCATGAGATTATTCAAACTAGAAACTTCCGTGTGCAGCCACAAGCCATTAGGGCTCTGGCATAGTTGATTAAATTGTGCGAACTCTTACGGGTAGGCCAGGTGATGTAGGGGATGTAGGTTGATGCGGTCTACCCACATGTAAGGTGCTAGTGTACGAAAGACTATGTCTCGGTCATCCGTTTCTCAAACACCATGTAGTCGAGAAACCAAATGGGGCGATCGAGTCTTGTGGGGAAAAGTCATAAACCTCTGCGAGTGTATAAACTAATCATGGTTAGCCGTGTCCCGGTTATGGACATCTTGAGTATCTAGTACCTAGATATCATGTGAATCTCATCATGTTACTTCTAATTAATATTGTTGGGTTTAATGAGTACTTTTAATTGGGATTGAGAATCTTCATCAACCATTCTCAATGTTTCTAACCACCATGATAGTTAAATAAATTTATTCCTTTGCGTAGGGAAAAAGCGGCCTTATGCAAAAAAGCATGTACCGTAGAACTTTCCACCAGCCATATATGCATGTAGTATAGGCTTATCATTCCATTACTCTCTATGTGTTACATTGCGGCATATTCCATGTCTGACCCGTTTTGGCTGCAACGTTTCATGTTGCAGACTTTTCGAACGACGAGTAAGGTGCTTAGGTCTTGGTTCTATACTCGGTGATGCCGTTGGAGTTGATGGACTCGCTTATTCTTCCAAGCCTTCATTTGTTATCGTTATTAGATGGCCTTAAGCCATATTTATTTTATTAAGTTCTCTCTTGAGACATTCAATTGTAATAAGTGTGTGATTGCTACTCTGTTATAAATCCTTGAAATCTTGTGTGGTGTCGGCATTCTTGATCCGAGGATGACGAGCACGGAGAGACTTGACCGTTTGGTCGAGGTCGCCTGACAACGCTACGAGGGCTCTTCCTCTGGCGGTGCCGGGGTCACGGGTGTGGTGATCTTGCTTCGTCGCGCACACCATGGGAAGAGCACACGGTGAGTCGGCCAGCGTGGGCGTCTTGGAAGTTCTTCAGCCACCCTTGGTGCTGCGGCGACCTCTGGAGGGCCCGCGCCGCCCTCAAGAGGCCCAGCCCATCTTTGAACTTCGGCGATGTCGCACCGTGATCGCTGGCCTTGTGACGGCGCCTCTCGCCGAGCTCGACTGCCGAGCGATCTTGCTACTCGCGGACCAGCGGCTTGGGTTACATGCATGTGGCCGGGCCTTTGCTTGCACTGTGCAGCCGCACGAGCCGTTCGGCCCGAAGCGAACCCGATCGTTGTGGCGTCTTCTTCTTGAAGACCATGGCGATGAAAACACTAAACTAACTACTAGACCGATTCTCACAATTGCACCCCTACGGCGCCAAGATGCCGGTGGAAAGCGACACCTATGGGATCTAGAATCCCTACTACGGTTTAAGGCGTGGGGTTGCAAGAAAAGCGAGGATTAGTAATCAGCACAAGGATCATTTACCCGAGTTGGGACGCGAGGATCGTAAAACCCTAGTCTGCTTTGGTGGATGTCTTTGGTGTTCTTGAGCCCTCAACTAGCTATGGTGGTGAGCCGTTTGAAGGCGAATCCTTCCCGATGCGCCATGGGCCTCCTTTTATAGTCGAAAGGGCTGCCATAGTGGCACAGGGAGGTGGAAAGGTGTGCTGATGCTACTGAGCTTATCACTTTCGTATTACAGGACAGGATGCATTTAATGCATCGCTTAGGTAATCCTTGCTTTATTGAAAGGCGGGAGAGGAGGCCCATCCGTCCGTCGCCGCTCCTCCTTGCCTGACCGCATACAGCCAGCGATGCATGCAGCGCCATGTGGCGAGCAAGCAGCTAAGGTGGTGTGGTGGTAAAGTCTCCACGAAGATCTGCATGCCATACCAGGGAAGCTTGCTGAGTTGCCTGGAGCTGCATGTTGCCACGCAGGTGCCTTGACTAGTTGGGCTGGCGGCTGCATCTTGCTGGTGAGTGGAGACTTGGCTGGTGCGGGCGTGGAGGTGGCCCTGCTGGCACCCTTGGCGAAGGCCTTGTCGGGTGGCCCGGCAATGGTCTTGCCGTGGCGTGCTGTCGCCCCTGACAAGGATCTTGCCGAGGGTCTTGTCACTCTCCTCGGCAAGGATCTTAGAGGATGGTTATCTTTAATCCTCATCGATCTTGAATATTCCTTGTCTTCACAAAGATCGCATGCCACCATGGAGGTGCCTCCCGAGCCACAGCCCAGCGTGGTTGATAGTGTTGGAACCGTGGGCTCAAGGGTGGTCTTGCTCAGCTGATAGACGAGCCGCCCGACAAGGGCCTTCACGAGAGACATGCTGAGGCTACTGCAGCAAGGCTCTTGCAGGGAACCTACCGTCCCTCTGCGCTTTGTGGTCTCGGCCTTGGCGTTACTCGCTGTCTTGAAGCCGGTTTCACCTTGGTTCACCTCCCTGTTATGCTTGGTGCGGCCGTGGGCGCAGCTCCGACTGTCCGTGCACAGGTAAAGGGGTACAAAGGTGTGCCACTTCTTTTGTACACCGACAATCGGCCTTCTCCGCCTCCACCTTCCGCTCGAGCTCCTCCAGCCGACTGCGTTCCATGGCCTGCGCCTTCGCCAGCTCTCCCAGCTCAGCGTCGTGATCCTTGATGGTGTCCTCCCGGGCCCTCATCTTCTCCTCCTCCGCCTGGCGGCCACGAGGTTCTTCCGTGTGCAGATCCGCCTTGATTCTTGATTCGGCCTCCGATGCGGCGGCCGATGCAGGCGGTCTCGGCATCCTTGTGCAGCTTCACGAGCATTCTTTGCTTGGCGCGGAACTTGCCTCTCCTTCTCGAGAGGTTGTCGTGCTTTGGCAAGTGGCCTTGAGCGGACACGTCGAATGGAGCCAGCGGAGACCAACTCTAGGCGCAACCACCACGGATGAAATTGGCGCCACTGAATCCTCTAGCAGCCGGGTCATCTATGAAGAGCATGCTCCAAGACGCCGAAGGCGGAAGGACACGGTCGGCCGGTGCAGCGGGAGGAAGGGAGAAGGTATCGTCACCCACGGCACAGGGGCCCAGGGGCTCCCTGAACTTTGGGGATCCAGCAGCCAGGTAGAACCTGCAACTTCCGGAGCCCAGCGAGGGCCACGGGGGCTGACTCCCCCCGAGGATGCTCCTCTAGGCCTCGCGAGGACGATCAGGCCGGGGAGGTGCGAGTGCCATCGCTTCCTTTCTCCACGGAAGGAGGTGCGGCTGCTGCAGATGGCCTTGTCCCAGGCGGGGTCGACGCGTCCTCCTTCCTCTTCTTCGCTGCAGGCGGCGGCCTAACCAGCCAATGATGAACATCAAGAAGCGACATAAGCAAGAACAAACAAAAGCTCGAGCACTTGCTCGGTCCACGCGGCGTAGTCCACCCTCCGCACTAAGCTTGAAGCTGAGAGCCTCGAAGCTTGAGGCGGCAGTCTTGTGAGACTCTGGATTTCTTGATCTCCTCTTCCCATTAAGCCCTTGCGCACCCTACTGGATTGGCCATCCCGTCGGGTGGAGCCTCCTCTCACCAAACCGCCCGCTTCCAATTTCTGATCTCTCTGTGATGAACTCCTGCCTCTCCAGGCCTACTTCGACCTTACGCGATGGGCGCATGGGGGCGGACGGCTAGGTGGTGCTCAATCACCTTCACAGGAACAGGGGATGTCGGATGCTTGCCACACAAACACGTCAACATTCGCGCCCAGGAAGGTGAAGAGCTTCGCCTTCCCATTGCCGCGAGGTGGAGCCTATGGTGAAGGCCCTCGAGCCATCCTCCACGGCGGGCACCTTCTTGATGCTGCGGCTCGGCCTGGATCTCTTGCTCTTGTCGGTGAAGCTCTGGCATGTCCTCGGCGGTAGCACAACACTCAGGAGGTGCGCTTGCCGGAGTGGGTGCGAGAAGGTCTTGCTGAGCTTCTTCCCTCCCAGGCCTTAAGCGGCGGGGGCGGGTGCCTTGGCGGCAGCTGCTGCAAGCTGCTTCTGGTAGAGTTGGTGGCCTTGAATCAGCCACGGCCTTCTTGTCGGAGGGGCGGAGATGATGGTCAGCGGCCGGGCATCTTTAGCATGTTGTAGGCGTAGTGTGATGCCGCATATGAACTTGGCTAGTGCGGGCGGCGAGGATCTGTTGTAGGGCAAGGGGATCTCGGCCCACGTCAAAACGATCCTCTCATCACTGTAGTTCAACTCTCTTCCAAGCGTCCTGGCGTGTGACCTTTCCCTTGGCTGGCTCCTCCCGGATTGACCCCTTGAAACATGCCGTTTCCTCGAGGTCTCCATCGAGGTTTGCAACCTTTGATCACGGCAGGCGAGATCGAGTTCAGGCCGGCCCAGCGTGAACCGACATCTTGTTCACCACGAGGTTGCATATCGTTGGTGAGACCAACAATGGCAAACACCGGCGCGTTAGTGCGGCCGGGGTGATCAGCGTCAAAGATGAGGCGTCTTGGACCACTTCATGCCGAAACGGCGTCGAGCGGCGGCTTTCTTTGCTGTAATCTCTGCGCCTTTGCTTGGTGGCGGTGAGAGGTATCTGTGAGTGCATCATCGGCCTTTACATAGCCTCCGTGTATACGGAACCCTTGCTCACGGACTCGTCGTCCTCGTCATGTTCATCATCTTCTTGTTTCTTGTCCATGGCCGTAGGCGAATCTCTCTCTTCTAGCTGTCCTTGCAGGCGGCCTCCTTAGCCATACGCTTCTTGCGGGATCCTCGGCATCGTCTGGTCCTTCTCCTTGTCCCACCTCTTGTACTCAGCATTTTGCTTCTCGAGCAAGCAACTTGACTTGTCGGCAGTTACGGAGGTCGTGGCCCTTAGTGCGAGTGGATCTTGTAGTATTGCTTGCCGGAGCTCACACGGCTTGTCGGTAGCCGCCAAGGACCAGTGAGGCAGCGCACCGGCAATCTCCCTTATCGAGGCGCTGCCTTGACCTTCTTTCGGCACCGGTGTCGTCGAGATCCCTCAGCGGCAAACGCGGCCTTGTCCTTGCGTTTCTGTTGCGATCACCAGGCCCTTCTTCGTCGGGGTGGCGGCGTCCTCATCAGTAGAGTCGGTTTCGCGCGGCGTCTTCGCCGAGGTAGTTCCTTCCCTCTTCAGCGAGGCGCATCTATCGGCGAACATAGGCTCGGCCACATCCTTAACCTTGGTCGCCGCTAGCTCCTCGCGCATCTTGCGATTGTGCATGTTACAGTGGAACACGCTAATCCACAATGGCGGGGATGAGCGTCGGGGATGTTGTCTTGCGCACGGTGAATCTCTGGATGTACTTGCGTGGGTCTCCCCTTCCTACGAGGGAATGATATGTAGATCCTTGGCACAGCCATGAGTTTGGTGGCCTCACTGTGAGCGTAGCGAACTCATGGCACATATCGACCAGAAGAAATGGAATCACCGGCAAGTGCATCAACAGACATCACATTGGGCTTGGCGCCCGGTGGAAAATGATGGCAAGCACCTTGTCGTCGCGAGCTGAGCCCAACTTTGCATCAGCGATGGTGTAGAATCTTTGAGAACTTCGAGACGGATGGGTCTTGCTAGTGTACTTCTTCTTGGCGTCGGGCTTGAGCGTGTGGTGGGACAGCCGCTTTGGAACTGCCGCAGCTCACGGGTAAAGGCGGGCAGCCCACCTCGTAGGTAAGCCCATTTGGAGCCCCGGTGCCGGGTGGTCTATAGTGGGTCCCGCCTGCTTGTCATGTCGGTGGCGTAGCGCGTTTACGCACCGGCCTTCGGCGGTGGTTCGAGCATCTTCGTGAGCTCGTTCCCGAAGTACCTAGCGCTGGTCGTGGAGGGTCTGCGGGTCGGACGGCGCTATGGAGATGTTATCTGGCGTCGTCACGGCCAGAGACGCCATGGCAGGCTGGAAGGAGGAGGAGAGTGCGTGGCGCAACTCCCGGTCCTCCCAGCGCCCGACATGTGGTGGCTCGGTGGAGCCACAGGCTCGAGGGCTGCGCTGGTCGTGGATGCGTCTTTGTTGGCGACAGCGGCAAAGGCTCCGGATGGTGGCCCTCCACTCGTCAAGCTTCTCCGCGGGAGGAGGAAATCGAGGCAGGCTGCCAGCGTCTTGTAAGCTTCTGCCCGGCGTGGGCGGCGGCGCGACTGCGTGGATCGCGGCGCGCAGACTTCTAACTACGTTAAAGGAGCTCCGTTCACGACCCGGCGGCTGCGTGCCATTTCGCCCGGTAACCCGTGGGCGTCTTGAACCCCTCCATCCTGCAGACTGGCGCGAGACTCTTCCAGCGGTGCCGGGGTCACCAGCGTGGTGATGCTTTCGTCGCACACCATGGGAAGAAGCGCCGCGGTGGTGCTGGTGTGGGCGTCACGGAGGTTCTGCCTTGCGGAGGTGGCTGCGACACCCTCGAGGCCTGCGCCCGCCCGGAGGCCATCTCCGTCTTTGGATCGGTGATGTGGCGGTAAATGCTGATCGTGAATGGCCGCGCTTCTTGAGACTCGACTACCGAAGCGATCTTTGGTGCTTTCATGGACGAAGTCTGTCTCCGACAGGTCCTTTGCCGCATGCTTGCCGACGAGGCGTTCGGCTCCTAGCGAAGCCCGAGTGCCGTGGCCGTCTTCTTCTTAAGAGCCATGGCGCGAAGAACTGCTAGGCTAACTACTAGACCAGATTCTCACAATTCGCCCCCTACAGCGCGCCAAAGATGTCGGTGTGGAGGCGACACCTATGGGATCTGAAATCCCTACTATGGTTTTAGGGGCATGGGGTTGCGAGAGAAGCGAGGGCTAGTAGACAACACAATTGCTCGTTTACCGAGTTGAGACGCGAGGTTGCGTAAAACCCTAGTCACCTTTGGTGGGTGTATTTGAGGAGTTCTTGAGCTCTCGAGATAGCGATGGTCGGTCGTCGTTCGGAAGATCCGAATCCTTCTCGATATGCCATGGGCCTCCTTTTATAGTCGAAAGGGCTGCCACGGTGGCACAGCGGGGAGGTGGAAAAGCGTCTGATACCACTGAACTTATCGCTGATATTCTGAGGACAAAGCGCATTTCATCGTAACTTAAGTGTCCCCTTGCTTTATTAGGGGCCAGGCGAGGCCCGTCCGTCGTCGCCGCTTCGTCCTCGCTTTGACCGCAGCATACAGCGGTGGCGGCGTGGTGCCATGTAGGAAGGCGGGTAGCGGAGGTGGCGCGATGGTGGAGCCTTCACGAAGATTTGCATGCCGCCACGCGAGCGCTCGATGAGTTAGCACTTGGGAGTTGCATGTTGCCACGCAGTGCCCGCCCAGTGGTTGAAATTGGCAGCTGCATGTGAGCAACGATGGAGGCTTGGTTGGCTTGAGACTGGCGGTGAGCGCCGCCCGAGGGTCTCCGCCGATCGCGGATCGCCTTTGTTGTTTATGGCGCGAGGCTCGGATGGTGGCCTCCACTGCCGAGCCTCCGCAAAGAGAGGGAATCGAGAGCAATGCTGCCGCCAAATCTTCTACCGGGCGTGGTGGTGGCGATAGCTGTGTGGACCATGGCGGCTCACTCCTAACCACGCTAGAAGGAGCTCCATCACACTCCAACATTGCAGGCGCCATTTTCGTCAAGGGCATGTCAACTCCTTCATCCCATGGACGATCACATCCCAAATTTTCAATTTGGAATGTTATACATAGAGCATCAGTGCATATCATATTTTTCATTTTTTTTTTGCATTTTGCTCGATCCTAGAAATTCTACACAACCAAGGACCCACTGAGAGAGTTGGGGATTATTTTCATATTTGAGTTTTCTCAAATTTTAAGAATTGGACGCTGATTTTAATTATTTTATCTTCAATTACTTCTATTACAAAATATGAGAGAGGGAATAAAATGACTTTCCAAAATAAAGAAATAATGAAGATTTAATAATAAAATCAAATAATATTTTATTTTGGAGTTTTTCATTTTTAATTGAATTTAGGAAAATGCTGCTTTTCAAAATTGTATTTAGCCCCAAATAAATGTTCATTAAATCCGCTTGATTTTAGAAACGGGAAAATTTATTTCGGATTTTTGGAGTCCGCTTAGTACATCTTTTGATTTTTTTCACGCTCAGAATGTTTTATTAAAAAACGAACATTTTTCGGTTGCATTCGAAGGGACTCCGGGCGCTTAAATAGCGGGCCGAGCCGCTTCTGGCCGCTTCAGCCTGTCATTGGCCACACATACGAAGGTACTTTTTGAGGTTCGCTGCAAATTCGATTTCCGCTTGTTTTATTTAAAAACCGATCGGTTTTCCGCTTTTTTGGTTTTTTTCGTTTTTATTTTTTTTTTTTTTTCTTTTCCGCTCAATCTGTTCGTCAGATTTTTCTTTTTCTCGATTTAATCCGCGATTTTTCCGATTATTATGATTCCGATCCGATTTTCGCTTTAGTATAACTTTTCATTGCTTATCTAATCAGCGATTCAGCGCTCGAGTTTCCTCGAAAACCTCTTCCAATAATCTACTTAACAAGTTTTTGCTTCTGTAAAATTTGACTTAGATCCAGATTAGCAAAACGAAGCTGTTTTCTTCTCGCCGCTTGACTTTCGCTGTTTCGCTTGATTTTCTTTTGCAAACCGTAGTTCTTAAGTTTAACTATCTCGTTAGATCTATTTGAGTTTTACCTGCATTAGATGAGTACTTATTGTATGCTTGTTTGTTTGTCTCAGATAACAATGTGAGTGCGCCGCTTGTTACTTCGAGTCTCTAGGTTTCGCGGATCATCGCAAGTAACACTTTGATCATACCTTCTCATACCAGCTTTTATGCATTAGATCTATCCTCAAACACTTGCATGAATAGGATCTAATTAAATTGTGGATGGGAAGTAGATGAGGTAGTACCTATTACTGCTTTTATTATCAAACCTTTGGGAGTTACTCCACGCTTGCTTTTTATGCTATGCTATGCTAGTAGACGGATTGGGTGAGTGTATCCATGATGATGTGATATTGTTATTTAATGGTTTATTTAAGGTGGCAACTTAAACACACATCCGGTTGGATTGAGGTACCTGGTTTCTCATCAGACTTGCTCAGATTTCTTCGACCGCCACCAGCTCAAAGGGATCATGAGATTATTCAAACTAGAAACTTCCGTGCAGCCACAAGCCATTATGGCCTCGCATAGTTGATTGTGTGCGAACTCTCACGGTAGGCCACCGATGTAGGGGATGTAGGTTGGTACTGCCTACCCACATGTAAGGTGCTAGTGCTTCGAAAGACTATGTCTTGGCCATCCGCTTCTCAAACACCATGTAGTGCGAGAAACCAAACGGAGGCGGTCGGTCTGTGGGGAAAAGCAAACCTCCGCAGAGTGTATAAACTAATCATGGTTAGCCGTGTCCCCTGCTATGGACATCTTGAGTATCTAGTAACCGGATATCATGTGAATCTCATCATGTTACTTCTAATTAATATTGTTTGGTTTAATGAGTACTTTTTAATTGGGATTGAGAATGTCACAACCATTCTCAATGTTTCACAACCACCATGATAGTTAAATAAATTTATTCCTTTGCGAGGGAAAACTGCCTTATGCAAAAAATCAGAATCAGAGAGTCCACCAGCCATATATGCATGTAGTATAGGCTTATCATTCCATTACTCTCTATATGTTACATTGCCAAGATATTCCATGTGTCGACTCCTTTCGCTGCAACGCTTCATGTTGCGCATTTTCGCATTTATTTAGTAAGGTGCTTAGGTCGTGGTTCTATACTCGGTGCCGCTGGAGTTGATGGACTTGCTTATTCTTCCAAGCCTCCGCTGTTATCGTTATTAGATGGCCTTAAACCATATTTATTTTATTAAGTTCTTCTTGAGACATTCGATTGTAATGTGTGATTGCTACTGTTATAAATCCTTCAAGCACTGTGGTGTCAAGACATCGATCCAGTGGATGACATCGGCACGTGAGACTCGACTGCTTGAGGTCGTCGCCACGTAGATGGTATCGAGCACACGATCAGAGGACACGACCATTGCTAAAGCCCTAGGTCACTACTCTCTTCTCATTTCGACCATCACCTTTTCTACTCTTTAGGATGACTAAGCGAGGATCAAGTTTACTCAAATGATGAAGATACACCTTTGGACGACACACTGAAGGAAGTCACTAAGTACCTAAACATAGGATTACCAAGCTTCACCGACTATAATTCCACTTTACTGAACAAGAGCTGGAAGATCTGCTCAAGTTCCCAAGGACGCTTGCGCCCAATCACGGAGCCCATAGAGTGTGTTTTCAATGCACCAACCTGAGTCCGGAAGAGTATGCCAGCTCACATAACCATGGGACGATTGGAGAAGTTTATAAAGAAGACCTCAAGGATACTATCTACCAGATTTATGGCTAGATGAACAATGGGAGATAGTTGGCACTAAGAAGGATAGATCCATTGCAGCTTTCATCCAGAGTTAAACCAAAGACATTCGACGTCAAGAGAACCGACAAAGGTACATGATGGAGTTGAAGGCAGCAAAAGCCAAGATTATCGAACTAGAAGGAGAACCAAGGCCACTGCAAGGACTACATGGAGGAGATTGTAGCACTAGTGGGAAATGGCATCTTAAGGAGAAGATTGAAGAACTCATGGGAAATTCAAAGACCGGAGGAGAAGATGAAGATAGCACCTGCCCGTGAGAACTACATCATCATTTATTAATCGACTCGATCCTAGTGAGGATGATTACGAAGATGAAGTCGAGAGTATATCATGGAGTCTTTATCGGAGCTGTTTTTCTAGGACCACCATAACAAGAGTAGATTACCCCATGTTATTTTAGTTTTAGTTTAGCACTTTGTAACGATAGATAGACCGTAGAGCCCTTGTTTGAATTGATTGGAGTGATATTGTGATTTATCTCATGTGCATATGGGTAGTGTTTCTCCTAGACCTCATTCTATTCTAAATTTCGCTGCCTTTTCTTTAAACCCCCGATGCCTCCGAGACGCGACTCAATTTGTTTTCTCCGCCAGATCACTCCGCTGATTCAAAGTTGTATCACCTTTGATTCAAACATTGGTACGTAACCAAGGCAACAACAACAACAACAACCCACCGCCACCACCACCAAAGTTGACCATTTGACCTGCTTTCTTAAGGCTGAATCCGCCGGTGTTTCCAATAGCACCGAGCTGATTGTTGCAGATGATTGGTCTGTAAGGTATCGCCTCGATGCGGCTATATCTCCCACGTGTCGAGGCACACTTAGAGGCATAACCGCATTGAAAGCAATGTCGCAAGTGAGGTAATCTTCACACAACCCATGTAATAAATAAGGAAAGAGATACATAGTTGGCTTACAAATGCCACTTCACACAAAGACATAAATAAACATCCATCATTCGTAGTACACTCAAGGTCCGACTACGGAACCAATAAAAGAAGATACCCCAAATGCTACATGATCCCTAATCGTCCCAACCGGGCACCACTAATGATCATCAGGAAAAGACACATAGTAACGACCACGCTCGCCGAACTCCCACTTGAGCTCGGTTGAGTCACCTGACCGCATCATCGCACCGCAATCGTTTTAAGTATCTGTGAGTCACGGGACTCAACTTCCAACCCGCCAGATCAAGACTATTTAAGCTTATAGGAAGGACAGAGTAGTAAAGTGGAGCTGCAGAGTTTACTAGCATATATGGTGGCTACATCGCAAAAGAGAGCGAAGAGAAGCAAAGCACGGATGTGAAACTAGTAGCGATCAAGAAGTGATCCGAACTACTTACGCCGATAACTCCAACACTGTGTTCACTTCCGGACTACCGAGAAGAGACCATCACGGTTACACGCCGTTGATGTGTATTTTATTTGAGGTCAACTTTGGGTTTCTACAACCGACATTAACAAATTCCCATCTCGCCTCATAACCATGCACGGCCAAAGATATTACCCTCAGGTGTCCCAACTTAGCCCATTATAAGCTCTCATGGTCAACGAAGGATATTCTTCTACCGAAGACCCGATCAATCTCGAATCCTTGACTACAAGACATTTCAAAGCAATAAAACAAGACCAAAGAAGCCACCATTGTGCCGACAACCTCGATAGGAGCTGCACATATCTCGCTCGTGGCACATCCGGATGAGACAGCATTAGTAAAACCAGCCTCAGTTTCCCTGAGTGGCTCAGAAGCGGCCTGTTCGGGCCAAGACTGGGAGCACCGGTCCGGGGTTTAAATAAAGATGACCTCGGCTCGCAAACCGGGGAAAAGGCTTAGGTGGCAAATGGTAAAACCAATGTTGGGCCTTGCCGGACGAGTCTTATTCAAAGCGAACTCAAGGGGTCCCATAAATCACCCAACCGTAAGGAACGCCAAATCAAGGAACATAACACCGTATGACGGAAACTAGGGTGGCAAGAGGAACAAAAAACACTGCATAAGGCCGCCTTCCACCCTTTACCAAGTATATAGATGCATTAATTATAGCAGATATATATTGTGATATCCCAACAGTAAACATGTTCCAACAAGGAACAACATCTCCATGTTCCAACAAGGAACAAACTTCACTCATTCGCAACTAGCAACGCTATAAGAGGGTGAGCAAAGCGTAACATAGCCAATCAACGGTTTGCTAGGAAAAGATGGTTAGGGGCTGACATGGCAATATGGGTGGCATGATATAGCAAGTGGTAGGCATCGCAGCATAGGCATAGCAAAAGAGCGAGCAACTAGCATAGCAAAGATAGAAGTGATTTCGAGGGTATGGTCATCTTCAGCAATGTTCTCAGAGTTGTCAAAGCTTGATCCTCGTAAGCTGCTTCAACAGGTTCCTCGCTCACGCATTGCCTCCCGGCTCTACCCAAAGCAACAACACAAACAAAGGAACCACAATAAATCACGTGCAATGCACAATCAACATGATGCAAAACATGGCATGATATGCAGATGTATATGCAATGCGATAAAAGGCCCGAAGGTAAATGATGAACTAGGCATCAAATTGGCAAACCAAGTATGCCACTGAAAGATGAGATGATTTTCGTTGAAATCGATATAAAGATCACCGAATCGGATGCACGGTTTGGAAATGACAAGCAAAACAAGAATGGCACAAATCACATTAACAGCATGATGCCACTTAGCAAGCAACAATTAATTAAGCTACTGCACCCAAACGTACCAACAAAGTATATGGCAATGATCTACACAAGATGCTCGACAAAAGATGAGCACTGAGCTACGGCTAGTTCACATCATAACAGGTTCAAACAAGCATGGCAAAAGTGCACAAAATATCAGGCTGGACATGGCAAAACAGCATCAGGTTGCAATGTTCAGAGCAGCAAAACTACATGCTAGGACCTAAAATAGCAAAAAAAGGCATGGCATGAATCTACTCAAAGCATAGAACAAAAGTCCCTTACTGACCATAAGCCAAAAGGATTAGAAAATATAGTAACACCCATGTCAATATTGAAAGTTTCATAATAGATTCAGCAACATGGCATGTCAAAACTGATAACAAGTAGGCATGTTTACAAGCTCAATGCACTCACTACAGAGCCTTAAATGATAAAATAAGCATACATACATCAAGAAGACATGGCATAGAAGACATACATGGCAAGAACAATAACATAGCATACATGGATCAACCACAACAACCTTGGCAAAATTGAATAACCGTAAACAATCTGCCAGGAAACATTTGATAGCAAAAGTAGAGCCTGATTGACTCAAGCTATGGCACTCCATAATTGCAAACAAAGGCATGGATGGATAGAGCAAGACATGAAAACATCCTTACTGAAGTATCTCAAAATATGCATGGATCTCTCGGTATCATCAAGTTAACATGGCATCAAAATCAGCTAAAACAGGGCTGAAATCAGCAACATCAGGACACCTACTTTGCATGCTTGTGCTAGTCACCACATAGATCAAATACATGGCATACACCCTGGAAAGATGGCATGGCATATTACAAAACACATGTAGGACTCAAATTCATAGGGTGCATACATTAATCATGGCAAAATAATAAAAGTGCAAGTTCTGTTAAGAACAGAAACTAACATCACATAGCACTCTTCCAACAGCATTTCGGGCATCAAGATGAGCTCAAATGAAAATGATGCAATGAGATGAAATGATCTACTTTTCGAGGCGAACATTTTGACATATTATACGCGCAAAATGGACCTACTGATTCAAAGATACACTACGAGAAAATGCAACAAAATAACAATAATAGAGACTTAGGAAAAAAAGGAGGGGAAGAGGTCAACGGAGCGCGAACCGAGGGCTCGGACGGGCCATTGGATCGGACGGTCACGGGAGTGGGGGAGGAAGGGCGGCGCGGCCGAGCCGTGGCGACGACGACGGCGGCGGTGAAGTTCTCCGCATGGCCGGGCGGCGAAGGCGCGAAGGCGACCAGGATGGGGCGCGGCTGGCGAGAGACGCCGCAAGGTCGGAGGCGAACGGGCGGCATGTCGCCGAAGAGACGGCGGAGGGCGCAGGGCGAGGAGGATTATGGAGCGAGGGGTTGGCCAAGCGCGAAAGGCATCGGCAAGGCGCAAGACGGAGACGGAAGGCCACGCGTTTCATAAGCCGCTACCGACCCGGGCGGCGAGGGCCGGAGGCCACGGCAGCCTCGATTGGCGCTGGGCGGCGGCGGCGTCCGGGCGGCGGCGACGCACCGGGCGACGGGATTTAGGTTTGAAGGAATGATCCGGATTTGAGGGGGTTTGCTAAATAGGCATAGGGAGCTAGAGAGTCCAAATGAGGTGAAGGCCACACGATCGTGATCGAACGACGGAGAGCATGGAAGTGACGATGGGTTATTGGGCTGTTTTGGAGGGGTGTTGCTGCAACTTAAAAGAGGCTCTTAGGAGAGTGTTAACCGCTGAGTACCAAACGAGCTCCAAATGACCAAATTGACCGGTGGTCTACGGGTGGTATACAACACTAGACAAACCTCGTCCATTTCGAGAAGGTTTAGTACCATTACCGGAAACGAAAAGGGACCGCCGGAGATAGGAGTGCCGGATTGCAAACCGGACAACGGGAAAATGCTCGAATCATGAGACTAACACGATGCAAATGCGATGCACATGATGACATGATATAAAATGCAAAACGAAGAAAACCCAACCACGGAGGGAATATCATATCAATGCCGAAAATGGCAAGAGTTGAGTTACAAATATGGAAAGTTACTCGGTGTTACAAGAAGATAGGGAGGGAGTTGACCAACGCAGGATGTGCCATGATGGAGAAAGGTGAAGTTTACGCGACACCGCCTTGAAGGACCCAAGCATGTGGTGGGAGAATTTTACAGCCACTTACCTCGTAGACACCGCCACATGATCAGTTTCCCCAGAAGCCAGATCGCCCATGTTTTAGCAGGAGCTATGCTGAAGAAGCGTGAGTTTGCACTTGCGCCAAGGAGGACTGGAGCAGTTGGCCAGATGTAGATGATTCGTAGTTAGCACGTTATGCTCCTGGATGACGCTATACGCCGACGAATTCAAGGTGAGAAGTTTTAGAAGGACCGAATGATGAGCTGAGCATGCAATTGTTGGTAGCCACCTCAAAACTACCAGGAGTTAGTAGACCGTGCTCTCATGATAGAAGGGAAGCAGCAGATTGAGAACCGCAAGAGGAAGTATGGACAGGGAAGAATAACTCGAGCTCAAAGCAGAAATTCGCTTACCTCAAGACAGGAGGACAGTTTCAAGATAACCCATGGAGGAGGTAGTCGACAACCATAATGGCACCAAGAATGGGAACGGAATGGAGGAAGCAATGGATGAACCGCACCAACCCGGCCAACACCATCCAAGGTAGACGGAGCCACATAACTTGTTTTATGCCGCAAGACTGGGCATTATGCAAACGAGTGTCCGTAGCCGTAATGGAAATGGCAATGGAAGCTCAAAGAGAAGTCTAACCTTTCAAGAAAGGATAAGTGAACCACGCACGCGGAGGAGGTTGAAGCTCACCCGATGCAGAATAGGTGTTTTTGGTTAAGTTACCATCGCACTTTTTGATACTAGTGCATCGGATTCATACATATCAAGGATTTGTGGGTACAAATTACCAACCCAAGCCCTTAGGTCACCCATGCTAGTAACCTCACCCGATAGAATACATGGCTAGTATATGGTGTGATCGATCGCCATTAAGGATTGGACACTATGTTTTCCCCTGACCTATTAGTTCTCGAATCCCAAGGATTGATGTGATATTAGGCATGGATTGGTTATCAAAGTATGGAGGACATAGATTGCGCCAAGAAGTCAATTTTGCTTACCACCCCGTAAGGAAGGAGAATCAAGTATGTATCACGGCATGAGCCGAGGAGAGCACATGTATTCTTTATCGAGTTGTGCAGAGGAAGTACTGGTAAGGGATTTCCCCGACGTGTTTCCTAAGAGTTGTGCATGCCACCGGATAGAGACATTGAGTTTCGATTGAACTATCGCCTATTAATCGGGCCGATATCTAAGAGACCATATAGGATGCCAGCCCAAGATTTGGAGGAAATTAAGAAGCAGAAGGAGTTACTGGATAAAGGTTTTATTCACCAAGTTCTTCTTTGGGGATCACCAAGATTTAGTGGAGAAGAAGGATGGATCATTAAGAATGGTTGTTGATTATCGGGATTGAATGAAGTGACCATTAAGAACAAATAACGCTATCGATGATCAATGACTTGTTTGACCAGCTTGCAAGGAGCTAATGTTTTCAAAGATCGACGGCGATCGTGGTACCACTGCTGAAGATTCGAGAGCGTGATATACTAAGACGGCTTTACCACCATGTACGGCTAAAGGAGTATAACCGTTATGTCATTTGGTCCACTAACGCGACTCGCCTATTTTATGAACATGATGAACAAAGTGTTTATGGAGTTTTGGATAAGTTCGCCGTGGTGTTCATTGATGATATTTTGGTTTACTCAAGAATGAAGAGGAACATAAGGAGCATTTATGCTTGGTACCGAGAAGCTCAGAGAACACCAGTATATGCCAAGTTCAAGAAGTGTGAGTTTTGGTAGGAAGTTGATTTTTGACATGTTATATCCGAGAAGGTATAGCAAGAGACCCTACTAAAGTTGTCACCAGAATAAATCGGGAAGCACCAACGACAGCTTGAGGAACTGGAGTTTCCTTGACCTCGCAGGATACTACCGGATATTCATTGAGAATTTCAAGGATTGCGGGTTTATGACAGAATTGTTGAAGAAGGATACCAAGTTCATTTGGACCGAGGAGTGAAGCTAGTTTCAGAGTTGAAGAAACGCTTGTTACCTCACAAAGGTTAATTCTCGCCGCATCGACCAAGGATTACGAGGTATATTATGACACTTCACGCAGAGGACTTGGAGCAAGGTTATGCAGGAGGGAGAGTTGTTCAGAGATGCTTCACGACAGCTTAAGCCTCATGAGCTAAATTATGCTACGATGATTTGGAGTTAGCACTGAAAGGCATGCGCTGAAGACATGGAGACATTTCATTGGAAATCATTGTGAGGTGTATACGATCACAAGAGTTTGAAGTACATTTTCACGCAGTATGAGTTGGATCTCGTGCAAAGGAGATGGTTGGAGCTATCAAAGATTATGATATGAGATTGCATTATCACCTCGAAAGGCTAACGTTGTAGCGTACGCTATTGAGTCAGAAGAGTCACGCCAACACATTGATGACGGAGAAATACCAAAGGAGTTAGCCGAGGATCTTCGAGAGCTATGTTTGAAATATTTCCGAGAGGCTATGTAAAAGATTGGAGATTCAACAACTTTGATGGACAAGATCAGGGAAGCTCAAAAGATCGAAAGAGATTGCCTCTATAAAGGAGAGAATGAGCGAAGGAAAAGCAAAGGATTTCGTAGGATGAGCACGATACCCTATGGTTCGAGGACCGTGTTTATGTGCCCAATGACCCGGAGATCGTGAAGTTGATTCTACAAGAGGCACATGATTCACCATATTCGATTCACCAGGAAATACCAAGATGTATTTGGATTTGAAGAATACTTTCGTGGACCATGAAGAAGGATATTGCAGTAGTACAGCGCCAGATGTATGTCGAGGGTGAAGGCGTAACATCGGCCGCCAGGATTGCACAGCCATTGCCTATACCCGAATGGAAGGGATAAACTAGGTATGGATTTCATCACGGATTGCCCAGACCTGCTCAGCGACTCGATTTGTTATAGTCGATCTTGACGGTTGTAGCTCATTTCATTCCAAAGAAGACTACCTACAGAAAGGCTAAATTGGCTAAGATATACATGACCAGGATTGTATGCTTGCATGGAGTTCCGAGGAGTATCAGACGATAGAGGAACCCAATTTACCTCAAAGTTCGGAAGCAACATGAAACTTTGGGAACCAGACCGAGTTTAGCATGCTTTTCATCCACGCATGTATGGACAAACCGAGAGAGTCAACCAGATTTTGGAGGATATGCTTAGAGCTTGTGCATTGGATTATGGATCTAGTTGGGATGACAATTTGCAGATATGGAGTTTTCATATAACAACAGCTACTAAACCAGTTTGAAGATGGCCCTTTCAAGCCTTGTACGGAAGGAGGTGCAGGACCCCGTTGTGGGATGAAGTTGGAGACCGCCATTGTTTGGACCAGATTTGATTAAGGAGTCTCAATAAAGTAAAGTTGATTCGCGATAGGCTCAAGGTAGCCTAGTCAAGATGTAAGAGTTATGCAGATTCAAAACGCAAGGAGACAGTAATACTTAAGTCGGAGACAGAGTTTATCTTCAAGTATCGCCACTCGAGGAGTTAAGCGCTTGGAGTTAAAGGAAAGTTAGCACTCGATTTGTAGGACCTTATCGTGTTTTGGAACGCATGGGAGAAGTTATGCATGTTGGAATTACCCGGATTGTCGAGTTCATGATGTGTTTCATGTTTCAGCTTGAAGAAGTGTCACGCAGAGATGGCCGATATACCACGAGACACCATGCCACTGGAAGCAACGCTTGAATGATGATTCGACCCCACGAGGAGAAACCGTTAAGATTTTGGAGTATGCCAACAGAGTCACCGCAGCAAGGTCATTAAGTTTTGCAAAGTTCAAGGAGCCACCACACCGAGGATGAAGCCACCGGGAGCGAGAGGAAGATTTTTAAAGACCACCTCACCTATTTTCTAGTTAACCCAATCTCGAGGGCGTAGATTCATCTTATAGAGGTTTGTAACATCCCAAATTTTCAATTTGAATGTTATACATGGAGCATCATTGCATATCATATTTTTCATTGCATTTTGCATTTTGCTCGACATTAGAAATTTACACAACTCAAGGACCCACGGGAGAGTTAGATTTTCGCTATTTCATATTTGAGTTTTCAAATTTTGAAAATAGGATCGTTGATTTTAATTATTTTATCTTCGCTATTTCTATTACAAAAATATGAGAGAGGGAATAAAATGACTTTCCCAAAATAAATAAATAATGAAGATTTAATAATAAAATCAAATAAGATTTTATTTTGGAGTTTTTCGCTTTTTATTTGAATTTAGGAAAATGAGCTTTTAAAAGATTTAGGCCCCAAATAAATGTTCACTAAATCCGCTTGATTTTAGAAACCGGGAAAATTTATTTCGGATTTTTGAGTCCGCTTAGTACTTCTTTTTTGATTTTTTTTCACGCCAGAATGTTTTATTAAAAAACGAACCGCTTTTCGGTCAGCACTGAAGGGATTCTGGGGCGCTTTTAAATAGCTGCCGCCTGAGCCACCTCAGCCTCCAGCTCACCTGAGCCCGGCCACGCTTCAACATTGCTGGGCTGCTGGAGCAAAGGCCCGAGGCCACGCCGATTGGTCTGGTTTTATTTAAAAACCGATCGGTTTTCTTCGGTTTTTTTTCGTTTTTATTTTATTTATTTATTTTTTCTTTTTCCGCTCGAATTGTTCGTCAGATTTTTCTTTTTTTCGGATTTAATCCGCGATTTTTCCGATCGCGATTCCGATCCGATTTTTGTTTTAGTATAACTATTGCTTATCTAATCAAAGTATCAAGCGCCGGAGTTTCGCCTCAACCCTCTTCCAATAATCTACTTATACAAGTTTTTGCTTCTAAAATTTGACTTAGATCCAGATTAGTAAAACGAAGTCTTTTCCGCTTGACTTTCGCTGTTTCGCTTGATTTGATTTTTGCAAACCGGAGTTCTTGTTGAACTATCTGGTTAGATCTATTTGAGTTTTAATTGCATTAGATGAGTACTTATTGTATGCTTGTTTGTTTGTCTGCGATAGATTACCGGAGTGCGCCGCTTGTTACTTCGAAGTCTCTAGGTTTCACTGATCATCGCAAGGCAAGTAACACTTTGATCATACTCTTCTCATACCTAGTTTTATGCATTAGATCTATCCTCAAACACTTGCATGAATAGGATCTAATTAAATTGTGGGATGGTAAGTAGATGAGGTAGTACCTATTACCTGCTTTATTATCAAACCTTTGGGAGTTACTCCACGCTTGCTTTTTATGCTATGCTATGCTAGTAGACGGATTGGGTGAGTGTATCCATGATGATGTGAGATTGTTATTTAATGGTTTATTTAAGGTGGCAACTTAAACACACATCCGGGTGGATTGAGGCACCTGGTTTCTATCAGACTTGCTCAGATTTCTTCGACCGCCACCCTGTGCTCAAACGGATCATGAGATTATTCAAACTAGAAACTTCCGTGCAGCCACAAGCCATTAGGGCTCGCATAGTTGATTAAATTTAACTCACGTAGGCCACCATGTAGGGATGTAGGTTGGTACGGTTCACCCACATGTAAGGTGCTAGTGCCTCGAAAGACTATGTCTCTGGCCATCCGCTTCTCAAACACCATGTAGTGCGAGAAACCAAATGGAGGCGATCGAGTCTTGTGGGGAAAAGTGCAAACCTCTCGCAGAGTGTATAAACTAATCATGGTTAGCCGTGTCCCCTGTTATGGACATCTTGAGTATCTAGTACCTAGATATCATGTGAATCTCATCCTGTTACTTCTAATTAATATTGTTGGGTTTAATGAGTACTTTTAATTGGGATTGAGAATGTGTCAACCATTCTCAATGTTTCACAACCACCATGATAGTTAAATAAATTTATTCCTTTGTAGAGGGAAAATGGCCTTATGCAAAAACTGAATCAGAGAACTTTCCACCAGCCATATATGCATGTAGTATAGGCTTATCATTCCATTACTCTATGTGTTACATTGCCAAAGATATTCCATGTGCTGAATTGCTGGCTGCAACGCTTCATGTTGCGTATTTTCGCACGATTTAGTAAGGTGCTTAGGTCTTGGTTCTATACTCAGGATGCCGCTGGAGTTGATGGACTCGCTTATTCTTCCAAGCTCAATTATCATATTAGATGGCCTTAAGCCATATTTATTTTATTAAGTTCTTGAGACATTCAATTGTAATAAGTGTGATTGCTATCATATAAATCCTTGGCATCTGGTGTCAGACATCGATCTGTGGATGACATCGAGCACGTAGACTTGACTGCTTGAGGTCGGTCGCCACAACGACGCATGTGGTTTTTTCCACGGCGGTGCCTGTGGTCACCGTGTGGTGATGCTGCTCGTCACAAGACACCATGGGAAGAGCACACGGTGGTCGCCGACGCATGCCTTTGAGGTTGCCGCGCCACCGCTGGGTGGCATAACGACACTCTGGAGGGCCTCATGCATCCGGGGCCCAGCCCCATCTTAGACTCTCGATGTGCAGTCACAGCCTCAAGGCTGAACGGCGCTTCTCCAGTTCGACTGTGTGGCGACGCGCACCATGGACTGGGTTCTGCTCAGGATCGGCCATCATTATTCTCAGACGGACAGTCGTCGCCCCGACGAGCCGATCTGTAATAGCCCTTCTTCTTCGGAGCTATGGCGATGAAGAAACACTAGGCTAACTACTAGACCAGATTCTCACAATTGCACCCCCTCCTGGCGCCCAAAGATGTCGGGGAAACGACACCTATGGATCACAAGAATCCCTACGGTTTCCGGGCGAGGGTTGCAAGAAGAGCAGGATTAGTAATCAGACAAGGATCATTTACCCAGGTTCGGGCCAGGATGCGTGAAACCTAGTCCTGGTGGATGTACCAGTGTTCTTGAGCCTCCAACTAGCTATGGTGGCTGAGCCGCCAGAGAGTCAATCCTTCCCCAAGACGCCATGGGCCTCCTTTATAGTCGAAGGGGCTGCCAGTGGCACACAGTGAGGTGGAAAGGTGTACAGTACACGAGCTTATCACTCAGACATGTGACAGGATGCATTTAATGCATCGCTTAGGTGTCCTTGCTTTATTGGGGCGGAACGAGGCCCATCCCGTCTGCCGCCGCCTCCTTGCTCGACACGCCGCCAGCGGCGTATGCAAATGCCATGTAGGTGCAAGCAAAGGCGGTGGTGGTGGTAAAGTTCCACGAAGATCTCGCATGCCGCCACGCAGAGCTTGCCGAGTTGCCCGAAGTCGTGATGTTGCCACGCAGTGCCTCGCCAGCCTAGTTGGGCTGGCACCGTGCAGCGACGCAGTGGAGACTTGGCTGCGGGCGTGAGGTGGCCCTCCGCACCCTTGGCGGAAGGCCTTGTCGGGTGGCCCGCAATGGTCTTGTTGCGGAGCAGAATACGCTTCGGCAAGGATCTTGCCGGGTCTTGTGGGTTTCCTCGCAAGGATCTTGCCGAGGATCGCTGTCTTTAATCCTCATCTCGATCTTGAATATTCCTTGTTCACAAAGATCCGCATGCCACCATGGAGGTGCCTCCCAGCCCCCCGCCCAACGTGGTTGATAGTGTTGGAGACCGTGGGCTCAAGGGTGGTGCGCCCGCTGGTATTGACGAGCCGCCTGACAAGGGCTTGCCGGGCCGCAGAGGCTGCCACGGCAAGGCTCTTGCCGGGAACCTACTTCGCCCCTCCGCGCTTGTGGTCTCGGCCTTGGCGTTGTTCGCTGTCTTGGGCTTCGTTTCACCTTGTTCACCTCCCCGTTATGCTTGGTGCGGTGCATGAGTCCACCGTCTGCACGTGCAAAGGGCAAAGGTGTGCCACTTTGTATAATCGACAATCGGCCTTCTCCGCCCCACCTTCCGCCGAGCTCCTCCAAATGATCTGCTCCATGGTCTCGCGCCGCCAGCCTCCCAGCTCAGTCAGGATCCTTGATGGTGTCCTCCCGGCCTCATCTTCTCCTCGTCAAGGGCCACGAGGTTCTTCCGTGCAGATCACGCAGATTCTTCGGGCCGCTCCAAAGGCCCGGCAGCGTCCGGCGGTTCGATCCTTCAAAGACGGCTTCACGAAAGGGCTGTGCTACGGAGACTTGCCTCTCTTCTCGTAGGTTGTCGAGTTCGCTTAGTGACGCCTGAACGGACACGCTAATGGAGCCAGCCAGAGATCTAGACGCCCAACCACTGATGGGGTCGGCGCCTCAAGATCCTCTAGCAGCCGGGTCATCTATGAAGAGCATGCTCCAAGACATCGGGGAGGCGGTTGACTCGGAGCGGGAGGAAGGGGAGAAGGTATCGCCACCACGGCCTCGGGACCGGGGCCTCTAACTTTGGGGATCCAGCAGCCGGCCGACACCAACGCTCCGGAGCCAAGAGGCTACGGGCCGACTTCGAGGATGCTCCTCAGGCCTCGCGAGGACGATCAGGCCGGGAGGTGAAAAGCCATCGCCTTTCTCCACGGAAGGATAAAAGCGGCTGCTGCAGATGGCCTTGTCCTCAGCGGGGGCATGTGGTGGCTCGGTGAGCGCCGCCCGAGGGTCTCCGCCGATCGCGGATCGCCTTTGTTGTTTATGGCGCGAGGCTCGGATGGTGGCCTCCACTGCCGAGCCTCCGCAAAGAGAGGGAATCGAGAGCAATGCTGCCGCCAAATCTTCTACCGGGCGTGGTGGTGGCGATAGCTGTGTGGACCATGGCGGCTCACTCCTAACCACGCTAGAAGGAGCTCCATCACACTCCAACATTGCAGGCGCCATTTTCGTCAAGGGCATGTCAACTCCTTCATCCCATGGACGATCACATCCCAAATTTTCAATTTGGAATGTTATACATAGAGCATCAGTGCATATCATATTTTTCATTTTTTTTTTGCATTTTGCTCGATCCTAGAAATTCTACACAACCAAGGACCCACTGAGAGAGTTGGGGATTATTTTCATATTTGAGTTTTCTCAAATTTTAAGAATTGGACGCTGATTTTAATTATTTTATCTTCAATTACTTCTATTACAAAATATGAGAGAGGGAATAAAATGACTTTCCAAAATAAAGAAATAATGAAGATTTAATAATAAAATCAAATAATATTTTATTTTGGAGTTTTTCATTTTTAATTGAATTTAGGAAAATGCTGCTTTTCAAAATTGTATTTAGCCCCAAATAAATGTTCATTAAATCCGCTTGATTTTAGAAACGGGAAAATTTATTTCGGATTTTTGGAGTCCGCTTAGTACATCTTTTGATTTTTTTCACGCTCAGAATGTTTTATTAAAAAACGAACATTTTTCGGTTGCATTCGAAGGGACTCCGGGCGCTTAAATAGCGGGCCGAGCCGCTTCTGGCCGCTTCAGCCTGTCATTGGCCACACATACGAAGGTACTTTTTGAGGTTCGCTGCAAATTCGATTTCCGCTTGTTTTATTTAAAAACCGATCGGTTTTCCGCTTTTTTGGTTTTTTTCGTTTTTATTTTTTTTTTTTTTTCTTTTCCGCTCAATCTGTTCGTCAGATTTTTCTTTTTCTCGATTTAATCCGCGATTTTTCCGATTATTATGATTCCGATCCGATTTTCGCTTTAGTATAACTTTTCATTGCTTATCTAATCAGCGATTCAGCGCTCGAGTTTCCTCGAAAACCTCTTCCAATAATCTACTTAACAAGTTTTTGCTTCTGTAAAATTTGACTTAGATCCAGATTAGCAAAACGAAGCTGTTTTCTTCTCGCCGCTTGACTTTCGCTGTTTCGCTTGATTTTCTTTTGCAAACCGTAGTTCTTAAGTTTAACTATCTCGTTAGATCTATTTGAGTTTTACCTGCATTAGATGAGTACTTATTGTATGCTTGTTTGTTTGTCTCAGATAACAATGTGAGTGCGCCGCTTGTTACTTCGAGTCTCTAGGTTTCGCGGATCATCGCAAGTAACACTTTGATCATACCTTCTCATACCAGCTTTTATGCATTAGATCTATCCTCAAACACTTGCATGAATAGGATCTAATTAAATTGTGGATGGGAAGTAGATGAGGTAGTACCTATTACTGCTTTTATTATCAAACCTTTGGGAGTTACTCCACGCTTGCTTTTTATGCTATGCTATGCTAGTAGACGGATTGGGTGAGTGTATCCATGATGATGTGATATTGTTATTTAATGGTTTATTTAAGGTGGCAACTTAAACACACATCCGGTTGGATTGAGGTACCTGGTTTCTCATCAGACTTGCTCAGATTTCTTCGACCGCCACCAGCTCAAAGGGATCATGAGATTATTCAAACTAGAAACTTCCGTGCAGCCACAAGCCATTATGGCCTCGCATAGTTGATTGTGTGCGAACTCTCACGGTAGGCCACCGATGTAGGGGATGTAGGTTGGTACTGCCTACCCACATGTAAGGTGCTAGTGCTTCGAAAGACTATGTCTTGGCCATCCGCTTCTCAAACACCATGTAGTGCGAGAAACCAAACGGAGGCGGTCGGTCTGTGGGGAAAAGCAAACCTCCGCAGAGTGTATAAACTAATCATGGTTAGCCGTGTCCCCTGCTATGGACATCTTGAGTATCTAGTAACCGGATATCATGTGAATCTCATCATGTTACTTCTAATTAATATTGTTTGGTTTAATGAGTACTTTTTAATTGGGATTGAGAATGTCACAACCATTCTCAATGTTTCACAACCACCATGATAGTTAAATAAATTTATTCCTTTGCGAGGGAAAACTGCCTTATGCAAAAAATCAGAATCAGAGAGTCCACCAGCCATATATGCATGTAGTATAGGCTTATCATTCCATTACTCTCTATATGTTACATTGCCAAGATATTCCATGTGTCGACTCCTTTCGCTGCAACGCTTCATGTTGCGCATTTTCGCATTTATTTAGTAAGGTGCTTAGGTCGTGGTTCTATACTCGGTGCCGCTGGAGTTGATGGACTTGCTTATTCTTCCAAGCCTCCGCTGTTATCGTTATTAGATGGCCTTAAACCATATTTATTTTATTAAGTTCTTCTTGAGACATTCGATTGTAATGTGTGATTGCTACTGTTATAAATCCTTCAAGCACTGTGGTGTCAAGACATCGATCCAGTGGATGACATCGGCACGTGAGACTCGACTGCTTGAGGTCGTCGCCACGTAGATGGTATCGAGCACACGATCAGAGGACACGACCATTGCTAAAGCCCTAGGTCACTACTCTCTTCTCATTTCGACCATCACCTTTTCTACTCTTTAGGATGACTAAGCGAGGATCAAGTTTACTCAAATGATGAAGATACACCTTTGGACGACACACTGAAGGAAGTCACTAAGTACCTAAACATAGGATTACCAAGCTTCACCGACTATAATTCCACTTTACTGAACAAGAGCTGGAAGATCTGCTCAAGTTCCCAAGGACGCTTGCGCCCAATCACGGAGCCCATAGAGTGTGTTTTCAATGCACCAACCTGAGTCCGGAAGAGTATGCCAGCTCACATAACCATGGGACGATTGGAGAAGTTTATAAAGAAGACCTCAAGGATACTATCTACCAGATTTATGGCTAGATGAACAATGGGAGATAGTTGGCACTAAGAAGGATAGATCCATTGCAGCTTTCATCCAGAGTTAAACCAAAGACATTCGACGTCAAGAGAACCGACAAAGGTACATGATGGAGTTGAAGGCAGCAAAAGCCAAGATTATCGAACTAGAAGGAGAACCAAGGCCACTGCAAGGACTACATGGAGGAGATTGTAGCACTAGTGGGAAATGGCATCTTAAGGAGAAGATTGAAGAACTCATGGGAAATTCAAAGACCGGAGGAGAAGATGAAGATAGCACCTGCCCGTGAGAACTACATCATCATTTATTAATCGACTCGATCCTAGTGAGGATGATTACGAAGATGAAGTCGAGAGTATATCATGGAGTCTTTATCGGAGCTGTTTTTCTAGGACCACCATAACAAGAGTAGATTACCCCATGTTATTTTAGTTTTAGTTTAGCACTTTGTAACGATAGATAGACCGTAGAGCCCTTGTTTGAATTGATTGGAGTGATATTGTGATTTATCTCATGTGCATATGGGTAGTGTTTCTCCTAGACCTCATTCTATTCTAAATTTCGCTGCCTTTTCTTTAAACCCCCGATGCCTCCGAGACGCGACTCAATTTGTTTTCTCCGCCAGATCACTCCGCTGATTCAAAGTTGTATCACCTTTGATTCAAACATTGGTACGTAACCAAGGCAACAACAACAACAACAACCCACCGCCACCACCACCAAAGTTGACCATTTGACCTGCTTTCTTAAGGCTGAATCCGCCGGTGTTTCCAATAGCACCGAGCTGATTGTTGCAGATGATTGGTCTGTAAGGTATCGCCTCGATGCGGCTATATCTCCCACGTGTCGAGGCACACTTAGAGGCATAACCGCATTGAAAGCAATGTCGCAAGTGAGGTAATCTTCACACAACCCATGTAATAAATAAGGAAAGAGATACATAGTTGGCTTACAAATGCCACTTCACACAAAGACATAAATAAACATCCATCATTCGTAGTACACTCAAGGTCCGACTACGGAACCAATAAAAGAAGATACCCCAAATGCTACATGATCCCTAATCGTCCCAACCGGGCACCACTAATGATCATCAGGAAAAGACACATAGTAACGACCACGCTCGCCGAACTCCCACTTGAGCTCGGTTGAGTCACCTGACCGCATCATCGCACCGCAATCGTTTTAAGTATCTGTGAGTCACGGGACTCAACTTCCAACCCGCCAGATCAAGACTATTTAAGCTTATAGGAAGGACAGAGTAGTAAAGTGGAGCTGCAGAGTTTACTAGCATATATGGTGGCTACATCGCAAAAGAGAGCGAAGAGAAGCAAAGCACGGATGTGAAACTAGTAGCGATCAAGAAGTGATCCGAACTACTTACGCCGATAACTCCAACACTGTGTTCACTTCCGGACTACCGAGAAGAGACCATCACGGTTACACGCCGTTGATGTGTATTTTATTTGAGGTCAACTTTGGGTTTCTACAACCGACATTAACAAATTCCCATCTCGCCTCATAACCATGCACGGCCAAAGATATTACCCTCAGGTGTCCCAACTTAGCCCATTATAAGCTCTCATGGTCAACGAAGGATATTCTTCTACCGAAGACCCGATCAATCTCGAATCCTTGACTACAAGACATTTCAAAGCAATAAAACAAGACCAAAGAAGCCACCATTGTGCCGACAACCTCGATAGGAGCTGCACATATCTCGCTCGTGGCACATCCGGATGAGACAGCATTAGTAAAACCAGCCTCAGTTTCCCTGAGTGGCTCAGAAGCGGCCTGTTCGGGCCAAGACTGGGAGCACCGGTCCGGGGTTTAAATAAAGATGACCTCGGCTCGCAAACCGGGGAAAAGGCTTAGGTGGCAAATGGTAAAACCAATGTTGGGCCTTGCCGGACGAGTCTTATTCAAAGCGAACTCAAGGGGTCCCATAAATCACCCAACCGTAAGGAACGCCAAATCAAGGAACATAACACCGTATGACGGAAACTAGGGTGGCAAGAGGAACAAAAAACACTGCATAAGGCCGCCTTCCACCCTTTACCAAGTATATAGATGCATTAATTATAGCAGATATATATTGTGATATCCCAACAGTAAACATGTTCCAACAAGGAACAACATCTCCATGTTCCAACAAGGAACAAACTTCACTCATTCGCAACTAGCAACGCTATAAGAGGGTGAGCAAAGCGTAACATAGCCAATCAACGGTTTGCTAGGAAAAGATGGTTAGGGGCTGACATGGCAATATGGGTGGCATGATATAGCAAGTGGTAGGCATCGCAGCATAGGCATAGCAAAAGAGCGAGCAACTAGCATAGCAAAGATAGAAGTGATTTCGAGGGTATGGTCATCTTCAGCAATGTTCTCAGAGTTGTCAAAGCTTGATCCTCGTAAGCTGCTTCAACAGGTTCCTCGCTCACGCATTGCCTCCCGGCTCTACCCAAAGCAACAACACAAACAAAGGAACCACAATAAATCACGTGCAATGCACAATCAACATGATGCAAAACATGGCATGATATGCAGATGTATATGCAATGCGATAAAAGGCCCGAAGGTAAATGATGAACTAGGCATCAAATTGGCAAACCAAGTATGCCACTGAAAGATGAGATGATTTTCGTTGAAATCGATATAAAGATCACCGAATCGGATGCACGGTTTGGAAATGACAAGCAAAACAAGAATGGCACAAATCACATTAACAGCATGATGCCACTTAGCAAGCAACAATTAATTAAGCTACTGCACCCAAACGTACCAACAAAGTATATGGCAATGATCTACACAAGATGCTCGACAAAAGATGAGCACTGAGCTACGGCTAGTTCACATCATAACAGGTTCAAACAAGCATGGCAAAAGTGCACAAAATATCAGGCTGGACATGGCAAAACAGCATCAGGTTGCAATGTTCAGAGCAGCAAAACTACATGCTAGGACCTAAAATAGCAAAAAAAGGCATGGCATGAATCTACTCAAAGCATAGAACAAAAGTCCCTTACTGACCATAAGCCAAAAGGATTAGAAAATATAGTAACACCCATGTCAATATTGAAAGTTTCATAATAGATTCAGCAACATGGCATGTCAAAACTGATAACAAGTAGGCATGTTTACAAGCTCAATGCACTCACTACAGAGCCTTAAATGATAAAATAAGCATACATACATCAAGAAGACATGGCATAGAAGACATACATGGCAAGAACAATAACATAGCATACATGGATCAACCACAACAACCTTGGCAAAATTGAATAACCGTAAACAATCTGCCAGGAAACATTTGATAGCAAAAGTAGAGCCTGATTGACTCAAGCTATGGCACTCCATAATTGCAAACAAAGGCATGGATGGATAGAGCAAGACATGAAAACATCCTTACTGAAGTATCTCAAAATATGCATGGATCTCTCGGTATCATCAAGTTAACATGGCATCAAAATCAGCTAAAACAGGGCTGAAATCAGCAACATCAGGACACCTACTTTGCATGCTTGTGCTAGTCACCACATAGATCAAATACATGGCATACACCCTGGAAAGATGGCATGGCATATTACAAAACACATGTAGGACTCAAATTCATAGGGTGCATAGAGTTTGTTCCACTACTATTCATGAGAAGAATTTTTTATGTGGAGGAAATTTTCTATTTGTAGATCATGAAAAGAATGCTTTAGGTGCTGGTTATATTGTTGAATTCATTCATGATGCTACTGAAAATTATTTGAGGGAGGAATATATTTGTGGTTGCAATAATTCAAGTTTCCTCTATGTGCTTAAAGTTTTGTTATTTTGTTTTATTTTCCTATGCAAGTTGATTTTGTTCCCATGTTGTTTGCTCACAAAACCCTATGCATAGGAAGTGGGTTAGATTAAATGTACTAGTCATATTCTTCATGATGCTCTTATTGTTTCAATTCTTATCTTTATGTGAGCATCATTGAAATCATCATGCCTAGCTAGGGCTAAACGATATTGTTGGGAGGCAACCAATTTTATTTTAGTTTTTTTTTTGGTTCTGTTTAGAATAAAAATCCATCTAGCTTCTGTTTAGATGGGTTTTATGTTTTAATTAGTGTTTGGTAGAACCTTTGGGAAGATTTGGGTGAAGTCTTTGATCATGCTGTAAAAACAGAAACTTTAGCCCAGATTAGAAACTTTTTATGAGAGTGCTATTTAGTTGATTCTTTTTGAAGATGATTATTAGACAAATTTAGGTCCACCAATTTATTTTAGAATTTTTGGAGTTCCATAAGTTTGGTTAGTTAAATTATACAGACTGTTCTGTTTTTGACAGATTCTGTTTTCATTGTGTTGTTTGCTTATTTTGATGAATCTATGGCTAGTAAAATAGTTTATAAACCATAAGAAGTTGGAATACAGTAGGTTTAACACCAATATAAATAAATAATGAGTTCATTAAGTACCTTGAAGTTTTTTTTTTTTTCGCTAACGGAGCTTAGGAGTTTTCTTTGAGTTTTGTGTTGAAGTTTTCAAGTTTTGGGTAAAGATTCGATGGACTATGGAATAAGGAGTGGCAAGAGAAAGTTGGGGATGCCCAAGGCCCCCAAGGTAATATTCAAGGACAACCAAGAGTTTGCTTGGGGATGCCCTGAAGGCATCCCCTTTCGCCTTCGCTCATCGAACTTTACTTGAGCTATATTTTATTCACCACATGATATGTGTTTTGCTTGGAGGCCATTTTTTTGTTAGTATTTGCTTTGTTATTTATAATAATTTTTGCATCCTTAGTTCCAATAAAATGTCAAGGATAGCCTTTGCCATGCTTATTTTGTAGTATACATGTTGCTGTTTGAAAACAGAAAGTTTACCCTGTTAAAATTTTAGAAAACAGAGAATGGTATAATGTTGAATTTTTTGCATATTAGTTGATAAATTTATTAAGTGGAATTTTATTTCATAATTTTTGGAGTTAGGGAAGTTTGATGGATCTTGCATTCTTTACAACTATACTGTTTTGCAGATTGCTGTTATGGTTGCATTGTTTGCATATGTTTGCTTTTTAATGATTCTATTTGAGGATAAGTATTAAATATGCAAGGCATTTTTGTATAATGTTGAAAATAATTTTAGTGATTCATTAAAGAAAATGATAAGGTTTTGCATTGGTTTATACTAACCTATCTCACGAGTTCTTGTTGAGTTTTTGTGAATG
>JAHIAM010011432.1:0-35085 GCA_021605205.1 Aegilops longissima
AACAACGTCACACTCGGAGACGGACATACTTCACACTTACGGAAGGTTGGAAAGAGGCTTTGCGATCTTGGAGAAGTTCTCAACAAATCTTGACAATAGCTTGCAAGACCAAAGCTGCGGAGCTGCTTGACGATACGAGGAGGTTCCAGTTCACAATGCGGACACCTTCTCGGGATCAACACGATACCCTTGGCGAGAATTATATGTCCAAGATAAAGCACTTCATCAAGCCAGAATTCACATTTGGAGAACTTAGCATAGACGATACTCTCGAGCTTGTCTAGCACCAATGCAAATGTATGGCATGATCCTTCTTATTCTTGGAAGACCAAAATATCATCAAGATAGACCAAGGCAATTCATTGGTGTAAGGATTGAATATGAAGTTCATCATCAGAGAAAGTCGGAGGAGCATTAGCGAGGCGAAAGACATGACAATATATTCATAAGAACCAAAGCTATGTACGAATCTTTGTCTTGGGAATATCTTGTTCACGAATCTGAATCTGATGATACCCCATCGAAGGTCAAGCTTAGAGAACACTAGCACCTTTGAGTTGCTCGAAAAGCTCATTGATGTTGGGAAGTGGATACTTGTTCTTGATTGTCTTCTTATTCAATGGGCGGTAATGGCGCTAAAGTCGGTCGAGCCATCCTTCTTCGGACAAAAGAACACCACAACCCCAAGGAGATGAACTCGTCGATCAAACCAGGCGCTCTTGTTCATCGAGCTGCTTCTTCAATTCCCTCAGCTCATCGAGGTCCAAGCTTGTATGGGCGGCTTACAAAGCGGGTTGATGCGGGCTCAAGATCGATACTTGAACTCCATTGGCGATGAGGAGGCATGGAAGCTCTTACGGAAAGACATCTTGGTACTCACAAGCATTGGAATCGAGAGATGGCATTCAATTACGCCCTTCTCATTGAGAAAAACAACCGAATAGTTTCATCACGAGAGGCATAGATGATCACATCATTAGAAGAATGAGTCAATTGAATTTCCACAGCAGCACAATCAATTTGAGCTTTGTCTGAAAAGCCGATCCATTCAGAATAAGATCAATATCCGAGTCACGAGAACAATTGGTTTAGAAAGAAATCTGTAATCGCCCATCTTGATAGAAACATTAGGAGCAACAAACTAGAATTCATAAGCCTTCGGAGAAACAACTTGCATAACTTTGGAGAGAATCTACGTGTCAACATTGTTGCCTGATGCAAAAGGATATGACATGAAAGAATCGATGCACGTATCAAATAAGACTTTTGCGGAATATCATTAAGCGAGAGATTACCCATTATCACATCGAAGACTCTCTGCTTGAGCTGCATTCATCATATTGACCTTGGCATACTTGGGATTTGTGACCCTTGCATTCTGGAAGATTTCACGGAGGAGGGGCGGAAGGCGCCTCTGGTTGAAGCACTTGTTAGCATAGTGACCCTTCTGCGGCACTTGTTGCAAGTGACCTCGGAGGGGACGTGGTAAGGAGCACTTGACCTTGGAGCTTGAGAATTAGACTTGTTACGATAGCTTGGGTTGGGTGGGTGGGAAGATCCACGGCCACTGAGTTCTTCTTTTGGTAAGGATTGGCAGCGGAGGAGGGCAGTAAAACTTCTGCTGCTTGGCTGCCACTTGAGAGAGCGAGGAGGACTGAACTGCATCCCTGATTCTCTTCTTAGAAGCCTCGCATTTGAGCTGTGCGCTTCTTGCTTGAGTGCCATGTTGTAGAAATCATCATACTTATCGGCTCAAAGCAGCACAAGAGGTAATGCAGATCTTCTCTCGGACCACCTCTGGCGATAGATCATACTCCTTTCATCGTCGTCACCTTGCAAAAGCAGGCGAGCTTACGGACTGGATATTGTATTGATAGCAGACATGGTGCCTTGCTTGAGATTGCGGAACTCCTCACGCTTGCTCTCAACAACACTCTTGAATGTGATGAGCTCGGAAATCACTGGCGGAACTCATCGAGGTAATGACCGACCTCCTCTGGAATCTTTGTATTCTGGAACCACTCGGCAGACTTGATCCTTGAGTTGAAGCGATGCAAACTTGACAAAGTCCTCGAGTCGACATTGCTACAGTCAAAGTGCTTCTGGATGTCCACTAACCAATCGTGGTCTGTTGCCTCAACACGAAGCTGAAAGACTTGGTGATTAGCGAGGCGGCTGAGAAGTAGCAAAGTGTGGCTGATTGTTGCCTTGACCTTGATTGTCTTGATTGCCTTGATTGCCTTGCCCTGAGCACGTTCTTGCAAGAGCTGCAAAATCATCGAGCATTGGCATTGGTGGCTGCCATGATAGCTTGCGAGGCCTCGGGCGGAGGTGGAGGTGGAGGTGGAGGATTCGGTGATCCCCATCATTGCGATCCGGATTGAGGCGCGTTGGCGGAGCCATCTGGAAGGTGACATCCGTTAGTCCTTTGATAGACAAAGATAAGTAGAATCAGCGGATAGAAATTGCAACATATAGTCTTCACAATAAACATTCGAACAAGAATGAGCGAATGAATTCAAAGTTAATCATCACACGACCAATAAAGTGAGAAGCCACTTAGATATAGATATGGAAACAACATCGCCTTAGAAACAAATCGAATATACAAGCTGAAAACAAAAGGTTGGCTGCTAGAATGAGCGGAACAAACACATGATAGAATTTACGCCCAAAGTGTTAAGTGGTGGGGCCCACGGACCGACGTATAGCAGACGTCACGAATGACTAACAAGGCGTCCCGAATCAGCATAGCCAAGGATTCTTTAAGGCGTCTCGCGACCCTTATCGTCGGCCGTGAATGGGCGGACCACTGAGCGTTGAACCCCAATCTCAAATCATACATCAGCCGGAAAGAATATCACGTAAGCTACTAAATTCCACCTATAAACTCCGAAACTTTACGGTTATGCAATCTGGTGTTGGGGATGAGGACACAAAATATATCACCCAAACTAACAATACCTAGATCCATTGTATCCATCCGTCAACACATAACAAGAAATCCTCGGAAATCGTGTACCTCGACCTTGAAAAACATCCGTTATGCAAGTCATGGCAATACTCCCTTTTCACGATCTTTGAGCTATCGGGTTATCTCACCAACAAGCTGCACAAAAGAGATTTCGATGTCGGCAAAACTCGGTATTCGAGCTGCAGCGATAAAATTGTGGCGACAACACCTCGGAGCTCAACTCCCGGGACCTCCACAACCCTAAATGTCGGGAGGCACCAGAACAATGTTCTCGTCACAAAACCATCGAAGCGATTCCAAGATACCCGTGATCCTAAAAAATTTTAGTGAAATTTGAGAAGAAGAGTCAAAACTCTCGTCGGGATACCTCACGGAAGGTCGAAGGGGGAAGCAAAAGAATTCTATCTCTCCGATATATATAATCCTAAGACTCAAAACATTTTCCATTCTAGACTCAACAACGTCGACAAACAATCAAGTAGGGGCTCCTAAGTGAGGAAGGCTCGATTACCAACATAGCGCCCCGATGCGGCTATATCTCCCGTGTAGAGCCGACTTAGAAACATAACGCATTGAAAGCAATGTCAAGTGAGGTAATCTTCACACAACCCATGTAATAATTAAGGAAAGATACATAGTTGGCTTGATGCCACTTCACACGAGTACATAAATAAACATTCATCATTGAGTTCACTCAAGGTCCGACTCGGAACCAAAATAAAGAAGATACCCCAAATGCTAACACGGATCCCGGATCGTCCCAGCTGAGCACCACTCTGATCATGGAAGCGACACATATGCGACCACGTTCCTCGTCGAACTCCCACTTGAGCTCGGTGGAATCACACCTGGCCTCATCGGAACCTGCAACTGTTTTGGAAGTATCATGAGTCAGGGACTCAGCAATCTCACACCAGAGATCAAGACTATTTAAGCTTATAGGAAGGACAAGGTAGTAAAGTGGAGCTGCACAGCGACTAGCATATATGGTGGCTACTTCATAAAGAGGCGAGAAGAGAAGCAAAGACGATCGTGAAACTAGTAGTGATCAAGAAGTGATCTGAACTACTTCGTCGACATAACTCCAACACCGTGTTCACTTCCGGACTCCGAGAGAAGAGACCATCCAGATTACCCAGCGTTGATTGTATTTTATTGAGGTCACTTTGGTTTTCTACAACGGACATTAACAAATTCCCATCGCCTCATAACTGGAGCACGACTTTGAAAGATATTACCTGCGGGGTGTCCCAACAGCCCATTATAAGCTCTCACGGTCACGAAGGATTATTCCTTCTGGAAGACCGATCAATCTCGGAATCCGGACTACAAGACATTTGCAGCAATAAAACAAGACCAAAAGCCGGATTGTGACAAATCCCGATAGGAGCTGCACATATCTCGTTTGGGCACATCCGGATGAGACATCCCAGTAAAAAAGCCTCGAGTTTCCCGTGGTGGCCCTGATCTACTCGTTTGGGCCTTTCGAAGAAGGCGGGGGGTTAAAATAAAGATGACCCTCGGGCTCGCGAAAACCGGGGAAAAAAGGCGGTGGTGGTAAAACCAAAGTTGGGCTTCTGGGGGTCTTATTCAGCGAACTGTCAAGGGTCCCATAAATCACCCAACCGTGTAAAGGCATAAAATCAAGGAACATAACACGGTATGGCGGAAACTAGGGTGGCAAGTGGAACAAAACACCGGCATAAGGCGAGCCTTCCACCCTTTACCAAGTATATAGATGTTTAAACAAGCAAATATTTATATATTGTGATATCCCCAACCAGTAACCATGTTCCAAGGAACAACATCTCCATGTTCAACAAGGAACAAATTTCACTTACGCAACTAACAGCTATAAGAGGCTGAGCGGGTAACATAGAATCACGGTTTGCTAGGAAAGGATGGTTAGAGGCTGACATGGCAATATGGGTGGCATGATTAGCAAGTGGTAGGCATCCAGCAACATAGCAAAGGCGAGCAACTAGCATAGCAAAATAGAAGTGATTTGGTATGTCATCTTGCCCAATGTTCTCGAGTTGTCGAAAGCTTGATCCCGGCGTTCCAACAGGCTCCTCGTTCCGTCTCGTCTCCCACTCTACCCAAAGCAACAACACAAACAAAGGAACCACAATAAATCACGGTGCAATGCACAATCCAGATGCAAAACATGACATGATATGCATGAGGTATGCAATGCTTATGTGCTCGGAAGGAAAATGATGAACCAGGCATCAACTTGGAAACCAAGAATGCCACTGGAAAGATGAGATGATTTGGTTGAAATCGATATAAAGATCACGGAATCGGATGCGGTTTGCAAATGGCAAGCAAAACAAGAATGGCGCAAATCTGCCATTAACAGCATGATGCCACTTTGCAAGCAACAATTAATTCTACTGCACCCAAAGTATCAACAAAGCACATGGCAGTGATCTACATGATGCTCGACAAAAGATGAGCACTGAGCTACGGCTGTTCACATCATAACAGGTTCAAACAAGCATGGCAAAAGTGCTCAAAGTAACAGGCTGGACATGGCAAAAACAGTAACAGGTTGCAATGTTCAGAGCATCAAAACACATGCTACAGGAACTTAAAATAGCAAAACATGGCATGGAATGAATCTACTCAAAGCATATTTCAAAAGTCCTTACTGACCATAAGCCAAAAGGACTAGAAAATATAGTAACACCCATGTCAATATTGAAAGTCTTGTTAACAGATTCAACAACTTGACATGTCAAAAACTGATAACGAGATGGCATGTTAACAAGCTCAATGCACTCACTACAGAGCCTCAAATGATAATCTAAGCATACATACATCAAGAAGACATGATATAGAAGACATCCATGGCAAGATCACTAACATAGCATATATGGTCAACCACAACAAGCTAGGCAAAATTGAATAACATATACAATCTGCCAGAAATCATTTGGTAGCAAAAGTAAGCTCGATTGACTCAAGCTATGGCATCCCATAATTGCAAACAAAGGCATGGATGGATAGAGCAAGTCATGCACAAAACACCCTTACTGAAGTATCTCAAAATACATAGATCTCTTGGTATCATCAAGCAAACATGGCATCAAAATCAGCAAAACAGGGCTGAAATCAGCAACATTAGGACACCTACCATGCTTGTGCTAGTCACCACATAGATCACAAAAATACATGGCATATACCACTGGAAAGATGACATGGCATTTACAAAACTCATGTAGGAACCAAATCCATAGGGTGCACATATTAATCATAGCAAAAATCAAAAGTGCAACTCCTGATAAAAATCAGAAACTAACACAATTGCACTCTTCCAACAGCATTTGGGCATCAAGATGAGCTCAAATGAAAATGATGCAATGGAATGAAAGATCTACTCTTGAGGGCATTTTGACATATTATGGAAAAATGGATTCACGGAAATTTGGGGAATATTGCAAAATTTAAAATATTTAAATTAAAAAAGGAAGGAAAAGGGGGGAGGGTCGGCGGATGGGGCGGCTCCCAAAGGGGGGGATCCGGCCGGTGGGCAGGGGGGGCCGGGGAATGGAGGAGGCCTTTCCGGGCGGGGGCCCGGGGGGAGAAGGGAGGCGGGCGCGGGGGGCTGCGGGGGGCGGGGCTTTGGGGGGCGGCGGTCGTGGGAGGAGGGAGGAAAAACTGGGTGGGAGTTGATCAGATTTGGGGAGGTGTTTAAATGGCATAGGGAAGGAGGTCAAATGAGGTGTAGTTTTCCCCACGATCGTGATGACGGGAAACATGGAGGTGACTTAGATGGGTTATTGGGCTGTTTTGGAGGGTGTTGGGCTGCAACAAAAAGGCCGCGAATGCGGTTAGCCGTTGGAGTACCAAGCAGCTCAAATGACCAAACTTGACGGTGGTCTCCGGGTGTTATCCAAGGCCACTAGACAAACCTCGGTCCATTTAAAGGGCGGTTTAATACCCCGGAAAAAGGTAAAAAGGACGGGGAGATAGGAGTGTCGGATTGCAAAGCGGACAACGGGAAAAATGCTCGGAATCATGAGGCGAACACTTATCCTCGATGCAATGATGAATAATATAAAATGCATGACAAGGACAAAATGCAAAAGGAAAAACCCAACCACGGAGGGAATATCATATATCAATGCGAAAATGGCAAATGGAGTTACAAATATGGAAAGTTACTTGGGGTGTTACAATTCCCCCCAATCCACATGATCCTTGCATCCAGCATACCCAGCAGTGAGAAACAATTTGGTCCCTCGTGGCTTCCTCCCTGACTTCCTCCTCTGCTTCCCTCCATTGGGTTTCCTTTGGGTCGGGAGGCTTCCTTTGAATCCCATCACCCGCTCCTCAATCTCCTCCCTCAAGTCTCTGCGACCCCGGCACGGGGCCATGGGCATCGAAGGTTTGTGACATGTGGGAGATGCATCTTGTACATCGCGTCTTCCAGCCATTCCCCGTGGATATGGGGGACTCCATGGGAGCCCTTGAGGCGGGGGGTCGGGAGGCGGGGTGGCAGATCTATGGCAGGGTGAGGTGGAGGTAGTGGCGGGGGGGAGGTGGAGGTGGTGGGGGGCGAAGGGATGGAGGCGGTTCATTTTCAATTATTGAACTAACGTCAACATATAAAATAATTTAAATATATATAATATAGTTAGAAGGAAACATAAGTTGGACTGGGTTCCTATTCTTATTATAGAAAAATAGAACATACCTCCATTTTCTTCAAAAAAAATGTAAATTGGGCTGCCTAAAATAAAACCTCGGATGGGAGGTCCATGGGCGTCGATACATGGCACCCTAAGAAAATACAAACAGGCCTATGGACCTCCCATCCCGAATTCTTTGCTAAAATGAAAGCCTAGGCAGGGCAGCCCAAAACCCGTCCAACACTTGCCAAAACTTTCCCTTGTTTTCTCTTTTACTTTACATTTGTGGGCATTTTTGTAAATCATAGAAGATGTGCTATGCATGAATGTTGATCAACATGATGTTAAGCGGCTGGTAGTTCTATTTTGACCATGAATAAAACTTCCAACATGATGTTAACCCTGTTTGAAAAGGCCGTGTTAATATAAATGCTCGCCTATGAAAGTTGAGTTCTTATCTGCGAACTTGATTTCTTATCGGCGAAACTTGCATTTCTTCTCGAGAATCATTATGCACTTTTATACTCCTATGAAACTACATTTTTTTGCTAAAATAGATCTCTAAATTCATAACATACTTATATGCTCAATGCAAATCTGAAATTCAAAAGACATTCATAAAAGTACTTTCAAAATACACAACACAAAACACAATTCACAACCTCAAATCGCAACCCTAAGCTTCTCGACAATTCACAACTTGCCCGCTATTGGGTGGGGCAGCCCCTCCTATTTCTGGCGGGGCAGCCCTGTGAGCGATGTGAGCGCGGGGGGATGGCGGGGGGTCATCAGACCGCCTTTTCTCCTCTTGCAGTTGGGTTGGTGGAACTCCAGGCTCGCCTGGCGGACACCCAAAAGGCACCTGTGTCTCGATCCTTCAATCTCTGGGGTTCTCCATCGGATCGTCTCCCACCACCCCCCTCATGATCGGATTCGGTGAATCTGTTTGCTCCATAGCCAGGAGCAGCTCTATGTACTCGGCGACTCCCTGGGGATCGCCCCCCCTCTGTTGTAGATAATTGGCCATGGATGTCGGTCCGCTAGTTGGTCCTTGTTGTCAAACCAAGGCTTATCTCAACATCCTAGCTAGCTTAGGGGTCACCGCTGCGATTCTCACGTTCGGTTGTACTCCTCCATCGATCTACTTTCCCCACTTCCTTTGGCGGTGGTTCTTGAATAGTCGCAGGATTGTAGGTGGGGGCGGGAGGCGGATCTGCCCACACTAGGGCGAGGAAGAAGGGGGAGCCCTCCTGCCCGGCGGTGCTTGGGAAAACAGGCAGGCTGTTTGGGGCCGCCGGGTGGTAAAACCATCGGGGGGCGCCGCGTGAGCGTTGCACCTTCTCACCTTCCCGGGGAGGATCCGGCTGGATCTTGACCGGGTGGCGAGAGAGAGAGAGAGAGAGGGACCCTGTGTGTTTAGATCTAGAAAGGCGGGAGTGTGAAGAAAACAGCAACAAGCGGGCTCCTACCTATATAGTGGAGTAGTACTAGTTTTCTTTTGTCTAGGGCCCGGCTTGACCTCGTCAATGGTGTCGAGTAGTCTTCATGCGTGGCCGGGCGATTTTCGTCATTTTGATAAAGGCCGTTATAACATATAACGAAAAAAATGCCACATGACAAGAAATCATAACCTCATTGCCCGAAGGGAACAACATGAATCGGCGGACAAACTAGGCGAGGAACAAAGCTCAAATTAAAGATAAACTCGTGAAAAGGGGTCCGTCGATAGATGTCCTAATTAACATAGCGGCTTGACCTAGATGGCAGCAGTAGTCCTTTGGTGCATGTTTTTGACTAGCCCAACTCGGTTGTATTTTTTAACCCTCAAGTGATCCGAAGCACATGACACCTAATTTTGCGAGATGACAAAAACCTTTTTTAGATTTCTCACCACAACTACAGCCATGTACAACACCCTACACAATATGAAAGGCGATAGCCAATCGGGCGTTCTGCTGGATCGTCACATGCATGGGCGATCTTCCGTGTCTTGGGGGATCGTCCGAGCACCAACGTTACTACAACACTTCTCTAGTACTATCGGTTCTCCTCTTCTATTAATTCACCGACTTGCGGGGCTGGGGGTGTGCCTATGGTGGGTTCTCTTGCTGTCCAACATGTGTGCGAGGCAAATATGGCGCGTTCCATTGAAAACGCGTGCGGAACCGACCGACTGCAGGGTGCGACCCGGCGACATGCGTTTCTCCATACATTGTACCACCGTTTTTGGCCTTTGCTCCATAGCCAGGCGCAATCCATGGATACAAAATTAGTAAATTATACTATTTAAAAATCGGGGGGGCTTTTCTGCGGTGGCGGGGGGCAGTTCCGCCCTAGTCGGTTCAAAGAGCGAAAAAGGGAGGTATCTCTGCAAGCGTGGGGCTGTGTGATTTGGGAAAATCTTTGCCGGGGTGGGCCCCGTGATTTGACTTTCCATTATCATTTTAGCTGGGGTTCACGGCGTGAGTCTCGATTCTGACCACCTCCATGGTGCCTCTCCCAATGCTCCACCATGTAGTAGGCTGGCTCTTGCATGAGCCCCTTCTCCACTTTCCTTGCCTCTCTTTCCTCCCATATGCAAAAATATGTAAGGGACTTTACCTTGCTCCTCGGTGCTTAAGCTTACATAGGCATAAAGCGATGTGGCAAGTTAATGAAGAGAGACTAGTTTGGTGACCCAAGGAAGAAATGGTGCTAAGCGGTTACCTAGGTGAAAAGACAATTTTGAGTCTATAGCTAATTAAATAACAAACTTAGCAACACCATTTCATTGGAAGAGGTCACTCCTTGGAAATGCAATAAATACTAGTACTCCCTGTCCCATAATATAAACGTTTTGGCACTACACTAGTATCAAAACCGTCTTATATTATAGACGGAAGAAAAAAAAAGATAAGGGAGTAAAAAAATACACTTATAGCCAACCTTATAGCCAATTTTAGTATGAGTGACTAAGTGATGACTATGTATGACATGCCAACATCGGATAGCCTAGCAGTGTTAAATCTCCAAAAGGCGCTACCCGCGGACGATCGTGGTAAGGCGACCATGATATGGGCGGCCCTTGGATCTGAGATCAAGCATGCATGCTAAGTTGCTGAAAATTTGCGAATAACCCTCCAGGATGGGATATTCACCCATAGGTCTAGAATCACGCCATGCAACCATTGATCTCGATTCAAACTCTAAGCCCGTATCATGGGAGAATGAAAGCCACTACCCTACCGTTGTTTGGGGCAGTTTGCTCCTACCGTCCCCGTCCTTTAATACTTCCGGTTCGCTCCTAATCGTCCCGTCCATTCACATTCGGTTCCACTAATCTAACCCTCCTTCCAAATCCATGGCGTCCCAAATCTCTCCGATCGCGGTGAGTACAAGGTCGAACCATCACCGGCGAAGTTCCGTCATCTACACCCATTCTTCTGACGGTGAAAGGATGCCTTTCTCCCGGCGCATGTTGAAGACTGATGATGAGTGGGTTTGGGCTAGATGAAGTCTTGTTAACAGAATTCAGCAACTTGACATGTCAAAAACTGATAACGAGATGGCATGTTAACAAGCTCAATGCACTCACTACAGAGCCTCAAATGATAAACTAAGCATACATACATCAAGAAGACATGACATAGAAGACATCCATGGCAAGAACACTAACATAGCATATATGGATCAACCACAACAAGCTAGGCAAAATTGAATAACACGTATACAATCTGCCAGAAATCATTTGGTAGCAAAAGTAGAGCTCGATTGACTCAAGCTATGGCATCCCATAATTGCAAACAAAGGCATGGATGGATAGAGCAAGTCATGCTTTACAAAACACCCTTACTGAAGTATCTCAAAATATGCATAGATCTCTTGGTATCATCAAGCAAACATGGCATCAAAATCAGCTAAAACAGGGCTGAAATCAGCAACATTAGGACACCTACTTTGCATGCTTGTGCTAGTCACCACATAGATCACAAAAATACATGGCATATACCACTGGAAAGATGACATGGCATTTTACAAAACTCATGTAGGAACCAAATCCATAGGGTGCACATATTAATCATAGCAAAAATAACAAAAGTGCAACTCCTGATAAAAATCAGAAACTAACAGCACATTGCACTCTTCCAACAGCATTTCGGGCATCAAGATGAGCTCAAATGAAAATGATGCAATGGAATGAAATGATCTACTCTTGAGGCGAACATTTTGACATATTATACGCGAAAAATGGATCTACGGATGCGGAGATATAGCATGTTGAATATTGCACGAAATTACAAATATTTAAGGACTTAGGAAAAAGGGGAAGGAGAGAGAGGTCAGGCGCGGCTCCGAGGCGGATCAGGCGGATCGAGTGTGAGCGGCAGCGAGGCTCGCCGAGGAGATGGAGGAGGAGCTCCGGGGCTCAGTGGGCCTTGTGAGGGAAGGATGGCCGAGGCAGTCAGCGATGTGAGGCAGCCTTGGCCAGGCGAGGCTGTGGCGAGCTGACGCCAGCCTGTGAGCCAGCAGGAGAAAGCGGCAGCATGAGGCGAAGAGAGAGACCAGTAGCGATGAGGTGTGTAGCGTGATTAGGCTGAGGAGGCGGCGTGTCCGATGGCACGCAACAAGCGTCCGTATGAGGAGGAGAAAGAGCTAGGGTTAGGGTAGAATTGATCCATGAATTTGGGGAGGTGTTTAAATAGGCATAGAGGAGCTAGGAGAGTCAAATGAGGTGTAGTTTTAGCCCTACGATCGTGATCGAGCAGCGGAGAAGCATGGAGGTGACTTAGATGGGTTATTGGGCTGTTTTGGAGGGTGTTGGGCTGCAACTTAAAGAGGCCTTTGCGAAGGTGCGGTTAACCGTTGGAGTACCAAGCAGCTCCAAATGACCGAAACTTGACGGTGGTCTCCGGGTGTTATACCAAGGCCACTAGACAAACCTCGGTCCATTTAGAAGGTTTAATACCCTTTGCGGAAAAAGCGTAAAAGGACCCGGGGAGATAGGAGTGTCGGATTGCAAAGCGGACAGCGGGAAAAATGCTCGGAATCATGAGGCGAACACGTATGCAAATCGATGCACATGATGACATAATATAAAATGCATGACAAGGACAAAATGCAAAAAGGAAAAACCCAACCACGGAGGAATATCATATATCAATGCGAAAATGGCAAAAGTCGGAGTTACAAATATGGAAAGTTACTTCGAGGGTGTTACAATTCAGCAGACTCCCAATCCACATGATCCTTGCACATCCGAGCATACCCGAGCGAGTGAGAGAACAGATTTGGTCCCTCGTCGGCTTCCTCCCTCGCAGCTTCCTCCTCTGCTTCCCTCCATTCGCGTGTTGCTGGGTCCGGAGAGAGCTTCTTGCGAGATCCGCATCACCCGCTCCCTCAATCTCCTCCCTCAAGTCTCGCTGCAGCACCACCAGGCAGTCGCGGCTGGAGCATCAGCGGAAGGTTTGTAGACATGTGGGAGATGCATCTTGTACATCTGCACTGTCTTCCAGCCATTCCCCGTGGATATGGCCGGCGACTCCATGGGTGTGGCCCAGAACTTGCTGAGGGAGCGCTGCCAGTCGGAGGCGGGGGGTGGCGAGATCTATGGCAGCGGTGAGGTGGAGGTAGTGGCGGGGCGGCGAGGTGGAGGTGGTGGCGAGGCGAAGGGATGCGAGACGGTCATCTATTTTCAATTATGTGAACTAAACAGTCAACATATAAAATAATTTAAATATATATAATATAGTTAGAAGGAAACATAAGTTGGACTGGCGTTCCTATTCTTATTATATAGAAAAATAGAACATACCTGCATTTTCTTCAAAAAATACGTAAATTGGGCTGCCTAAAATAAAACCTCGGATGGGAGGTCCATGGGCGTCGATACATGGCGACCCTAAGAAAATACAAACAGGCCTATGGACCTCCCATCCGAATAAGTGGGCTGCATGCTAAAATGAAAGCCTAGGCAGGGCAGCCCAAAACCACGTCCAACACTTGCCAAAACTTGTCCCTTGTTTTCTCGTGTTTACTTTTCGACATTGTGTGGGCATTTTGTGTAAATCATAGAAGATGTGCTATGCATGAATGTTGATCAACATGATGTTAAGCTGGCTGGTAGTTCTATTTTGACCATGAATAAAACTTCCAACATGATGTTAACCCTGTTTGAAAAGGCCGTGTTAATATAAATGCTCGCCTATGAAAGTTGCAGTTTCTTATCTGAAACTGAACTTGCATTTCTTATCGAGCTGAAACTTGCGTTTCTTCTCTGAGAATCACATTATCGCACTTTTATACTCCTATGAAACTACATTTTTTAAGTGCTAAAATAGATCTCTAAATTCATAACATACTTCATATGCTCAATGCTGCAAATCTGAAATTCAAAAGACATTCATATCTGAAAGTACTTTCAAAATACACAACACAAAACACAATTCACAACCTGCAAATCTTGACAACCCTAAGCTTCTCGACAATTCACAACTTGCCCGACTATTGGGCTGGGGCAGCCCCTCCTATTTCTCGGCGGAGACAGCCGCTCGTGAGACGATGTGAGCGCGAGGAGGCGATGGCGGGAAGCGTCATCAGACCAGCTTTTCTCCTCTTGCAGTTGGGTTGGATCGACGAGACTCCACCGGCTCGCTCTGGCGGACACCCTCACAAAAGGCACCACGTAGATGCTCGATCCTTCAATCTCTGGTGGATTCTCCATCAGGGATCGTCTCCACCACCACTCCCTCATGATCGGATTCGGTGAATCTGTTTGCTCCATAGCCCGGAGGCAGCTCTATGTACTCGTGCGACTCCCTGCGGGAATATCGCCACCTTTAACTCTGTTGTAGATAATTGGCCATGGATGTCGCCGTGCGCTAGTTGGTCCTTGTTGTCAAACCAAACTGTATCTCCAACATCCTAGCTAGCTTCAGGGGTCACCGCTGCGATTCTCACGTGTCGGTTGTACTCCTCCATCGATCTACTTTTCACAGCACCTTCACTTGCTGGTGGTTCTTGAATAGTCGCGAGGGATGTCGCTAGGTGGGCGGCGGGAGGCGGATCTGCCCACCTACGGCAGCGAGGAAGAAGGGTGGAGGCCCTCCCTCGGCGGTGCTTGGGAAGAACAGCAGAGCAGGCTGTTTGGGGCCAGCCAGTGTGGTAAACCATCGCTGAGGGCGACAGCGTGAGCGTTGCACCTTCTCACCTTCCCGGCGGAGAGGATCCGGCTGGATCTATGACCAGCGGTGGCAGAGAGAGAGAGAGAGAGAGAGTGGCCACTTGTCGTGTTTAGATCTAGAAAGGCGAGGCGAGTGTGAAGAGCAACACTAGCAAGCAAGGCGGGCTCCTACCTATATAGTGGAGTAGTACTAGTTTTCTTTTGTCTACGGAGCGGCTTGACCTCGTCAATGGCTGTCGAGTAGTCTTCATGCCGTGGCCGGGCGCGAGTTGTCGTCATTTTGATCTGAAGCGCCGATTATAACATATAACGAAAAAAATGCCACATGACAAGAAATCATAACCTCATTGCCCGAAGGAGACAACATGAATCCCGGCGGACAAACTAGGCGAGAACAAAGCTCAAATTAAAGATAAACTTCGTAGAAAAGGGGTCCGTCGATAGATGTCCTAATTAACATAGCGGCTTGACCTAGATGGCAGCGAGTAGTCCTTGTTAGTGCATGTGCCTAATGACTAGCCCAACTCGGTTGTGCATTGTTTAACCCTCGAAGTGATCCGAAGCACATGACACCTAATTTTGCGAGATGACAAGAAACCTTTTTTAGATTTCTCACCACAACTACAGCCATGTACAACACAACCTACACAATATGAAGGCGATAGCCAATCGGGCGTGTACTGCTGGAGTCTGGTCACATGCATGGACGAACTGATCTTCCGTGTCTTGCGGGGATCGTCCGAGCACCAACGTGTACTACAACACTTCTCTAGTACTATCGCTCGTCTCCCTCTTCTATTAATTCACCGACTTGCGGGGCTGGGGAGTGTGCCTATGGTCAGTTCTCAATTGCTGTCCAACATGTGTGTGCGAGCGCAATATGGCCGCGTTCCATTCGAAAGCAGCGTGCGGAACCGACCGAGCCAAATGCAGGGTGCGACCCGAGCCTGACAGGCGTGCGTATACTCCATACATGTGTACCACCGTTTTCTAGGCGCTTTGCTCCATGGCAGGCGCAATCCATGGATACAAAATTAGTAAATTGTATACTATTTAAAAAGTCGGCGGGGCTTTTCTGCTTGGTGGCGGCGGGCAGTTCCGCCTAGTCGGTTCGACAGAGGCGAGAAGGCGAGGGAGTAATCTGCTTTGCAAGCGTAGGGCTGTGTGATTTGTGCGAGATCTTGCTGGACAGGTGGGCCCCGTGATTTGACTTTCCATTATCATTTTAGCTGCGGCCTTCGACCGGCGTGAGTCTCTGATTCTGACCACCTCCATCAGGTGCCTCTCCCAATGCTCCACCATGTAGTAGAGCTGGCTCTTGCATGAGCCCACTTCTCCACTTTCCTTGCCTCTCTTTCCTCCACATATGCAAAAATGCCATGTAAAGCGGACTATTGCTTACTTGCTCCTACAGGTGCTTAAGCTTGCCACATAGGCATAAAGTCGATGTGGCAAGTTAATAGAAAGAGAGACTAGTTTGGTGACCCAAGGAAGAAATGGTGCTAGCGCGTGTACCTAGGTGAAAAGACAATTTTGAGTCTATAGCTAATTAAATGAAGCAAACTTAGCAACACCATTTCATTGGAAGAGGTCACTCCTTGGCAAATGCAATAAATACTAGTACTCCTGTGTCCCATAATATAAAACGTTTTGGCACTACACTAGTATCAAAACCGTCTTATATTATGGAGACGGAAAATGAAAAAGAGATAGAGAGGAGTAAAAAAATACACTTATAGCCAACCTTATAGCCAACCTTGTTGTAGTATGAGTGACTAAGTGATGACTATGTATGACATGCCAACATCGGATAGCCCTAGCACCGTGTTAAATCTCCAAAGGCGCTACCGCGCGCAGCAGACGATCGTGGTAAGCGCGACCATGATATGGGCTCTTGGCAGCCTTGGATCTGAGATCAAGCGATCGCATGCTAAGTTGCTGAAAATTTGCGAATAACCCTCCGAGGATAGGATATTCACCCATAGGTCTAGAATCACGCCATGCAACCATTCGATCTCAGATTCAAGGGCTCTCGGAAGCCCGTATCATGGGAGAATGAAAGCCACTACCCTACCGTTCGCCTGGCGGCAGTTTGCTCCTACTCGTCCCTTACGTCCTTTAATACTGCGGTTCGCTCCTAGTCGTCCCGTCCATTCACATTCGGCAGTTCCACTAATCTAACCCTCCTTCCAAATCCATGGCGTCCCAAATCTCTCCGATCAGCGGTGAGTACAAGGTCAGAACCATCACCGGCGAAGATTCGGCGTCATCTACACCCATTCTTCATGACGGTGAAAGGATGCCTTTCTGCCTGGCGCATGTTGAAGACTCAGATGATGAGTGGGTGCTGGGCTAGATGTTGAGTACACCACAGTCACGGGGCGAGAGAGGATCTAAGGGCGAAGAGAGGAAGAAGCCCGTCGTGATCCAGGTTTGCGTGCATGACTTATGCTTGGTCTACCACATATGCCATGCCGGCGTTGAGTGCCGAGATTTTAAGGACTTCCTCGAGAGCAACCTAGTCAAATTCTTTCTGTAGACTTTGGTAATGACAAAGAAGTCCTGCGTCGGATAGGCCTCGTTGTAGGCAACACCTTGAACTCCAAAAGAATCGGTGGTGTCCTCTCGTCGAGCCTTCAATGCTGACCTGGCAGAGCCATGGTTCATCCTTAAGCGTGGCTGGAGAAACCTCCATACCGTTTCATCGTCATGCATGGCAGCGGAATGTACTAGATATAGACCACATCCACTATGCTGCAATGGATGGCTACCTTTGTTCAATATCTACAAGGGTTGGATGAAGAGCAACAACCAAGTTGGCGGTTCAAGCAAAGAAGTATCGGCCAAGAGGAAGAGGGACAAGGGCGAAGTCGAGGGGCGTGGGCGAGGACTCCGAGTAAGGTGGCGATGTCGTTGCTCTGGTGGTTCTAATGCGGTGTCTACGGGATAGTTGCAAAGTTTAATTTCAGGTGTGCTTAATTTAATTTGAGGGTGTGTTGCTGCCCCATTGAGAACTATGTTATGTTTCTTCTTGTTACTTTAACTCTTGATGCGTACAAGCTAGTATTTCTTACATTTCACCTTTTAGTTGGTATAGTACTACCACTCGTTTCTTCACATTATATCGTCAGATATATATGGCCAACATCATATAATACAGTTTAGTTGTCAAAGAATTCGGGTGCTTAGTTTTGTCAAAGAATTCGAGGTGCTTAGTTTTATTTGAGGGTGGGTTGTCTGGACACCATTATTTGACTAGTCTTTTTAATAGTACTATATGCATAATTTGGCGACAGCGCTCTCTATATGTACCACCTTTTTTAATTTCAAGTTTTGCTCCATGGCGCAATCCATCAATACTCTTCTGTACAAAAGTATACATTTTTAAAAGGCTAGAGGCGGGCAGTCTACCTTGAGTCGGTTTCATGAGGCGAGGGCCTTTGTGATTTGTGCTCATTACTGCTGGAAGGCGGGGCCTTGTGATTTGACTGCTCATATAAATCGCCCGACGACCTGATCGAGGAGGAGCAAGAACCGTCTGGTATACTCAAGTTTTCCCTTTGGAGTAATCTTGCGACGGAGACACTGAAACTGACAGCCCAGTGCCATATGGCGATAAAATGATCTAATTTGCTAGTCATCTCATTGTTAGCATTGTTCTATTCATTCCCTCAAAAAACCATTGTACTATTCATGCCTCGCATAGAGCGTGACACGTCTTGGGATACACCGAAGCAAAAGATGAAACACAGCAGCAAAGAAGAAGGAAGATTATCACCCCAAATGATCTAATTAGCGCGAATCGTACTTCTTCTTCATCGCCTCCCGACCTCCGTCTCCTTGCGCGTCTCCTCGCCATCTTCTTCATTCATCAATGGCGGGATTTCTCGGCGAGCCTTCATCATCATTTCACGGCTGCATTACGTACCTTGCAGCGGCGGGTGCTCGATCTGAACCGCCAACTCCTCATACATTCCATGATGAGGGCTGCAGCATCTTCATCGAGAACTACTATTCTCATGCAGCTTCTTCCAGCGGCATTATTCTCCTTCAGCAGGTCGATCTCGTGGCGAGCTTCGCCTTGTCCTCGATGTCGCAGAAATTTGCTGGTCGCCTTCTTCTCGAGGCAATGCTCTTCTTGACACATCACCAAGCGGCGGTCAACTCCCCTGCTGATTGAGCTCGGCGGGCATGTCATCGAGGCTCTCCTTGACAACTCCATCAAGCCTTGGATGAACTCATACGCTTATTGAGGTGCTTATTAAGCTGATCGGGCATGCCGTCGGGGATAACGACTCCAGCTCCGCCCGGCTCGGCATGTTAGCCTCCGGCTAGAGCGCTCACAGGAGCCATCGCCTGCCGTGAGAGATCTTCGAGGTCTTTGCGTGGCTCGAGCCCTCTTTTTCTGCAGCCTTGGTTGCCGCTCCTTATTCGAGTAGTTCTCGACCTAGAGCTCTGCTCACCGGCCATAACAGACGGATGAAGAAGAAGCACTTATGAGGAGGAAAGGTAGAGTAATTTTGGTTAGGTAGTTCCCCTTTTATAACAAAGTACTAGCACTAGTACTAATACCTGCATAGTGGGAACACGTTCAGGTTTGGTACATACTAGTAGGTGTGAGCAGGCTTTCGAATGTGATGGGAACAAGGTAAAGATTAATTGATGGTTTTGGTTTGAGGCCGAAGCGGCTCCCGATGAGTTTAAGCGGAACATAAATTTCAAGTACTACACTGCTCAAATCGTAAATATTATATTCTTGTCAAAATTGGCACAAATCTGAAGGAGACCAATGGAACTAATACTTAGCAACCCGATTTAACTACTAGCATGCTTGATGGAGTAATAATGTCTTTCTTCCGCCCTCACGCCCTCAATTTACGCCTTGTATTAATTGACCATCAATGAAGTGAGCGAATTTACGCGTCAAATTATCACATGGGGTGGATCTTGGTACAAAATTAATCCGCCCGTGTACCGCGTGTGCGTGCGAGGAATGAGTGCGTGCGTGGCGTGCGTGCACATATTAAACCGTGCATGTACGCCGAGTATGGCTCGGGAGGGCGTGTAAATTCTTACGGAACCAGGAGCACATCTTCGACAACGCCTCCACATGTGCCACGTGGCTTCATGAACTGTAAGAAGACAACGTGTAGCGTGCCATTGGTATTCTAATTTCGTCTTGTGCACATACTCGAAATACTAGTAAGGTACCGTGCATTGCGCATCAGATTTACAACAAATTATGAATAAATACCACACTATAGCATGTAAGCTCGAGTCATATATGCCTGATGTAGCCCTTCATTTAATTCTTATAGTTCATCTCATTCAAAATCAATTAGAGGGTGCTTGGATCGTTTTAGTCCCATGACTAAAAGTAGTGAGACTAAAACATGCTAGCCTCATCCATGCTTGGATCCAAATACTAAGGAGACTAAAATCAAGTTAATGATCATTTATTATCCTCCAAACCCTCAATCCGAACTTGCCCGTGTTAAAGGAGAGAGTTAAATGGGAGAGAGGACTAATCCACATTTTAATAGGGGTACCCTGACTAAAAATTTTAGTCTCAAGACTAGTTTTAGCCCCTCTTTAGTCGGGGTGCTTGGAACTTTAGTCTCTTAAAGAGACTATTTTTAGTCGAGACTAAAATAAGTCCCGAGAATGAAGCGGAAGGCATTGATGATGAGAGGGGCGTTGGATATATAATTAATGTGGGTGTATTAGCTATATATGTTAATCCTATATAGAGGTATAGATTGATCGATGTGGGCGTGGGAAATAGGGTGAGACCTCACTTTGGATATATCGATTGATCGGTTTGTGTGGAAAACTATGAAAGACCTAGCTATATACACACATACATAGAGGAACATTGATGTTCATGCGCTTGAGAGATAAAGAATGCCGATATGATGGAGAGGGGATGTGTGTGGTGTGTGCCTTCATGGGAGACCGACCTGAAGAAAAGATTGCATGCGTCACGATGGATAATGCCGGTTGGTAGTGTGTGTGCATGCATGCACGAGAGAAAAGTTAGTGGTACAATTATAAAGAGAGACTACTGTGTGGGTGTAAAAGAATAGGTGAGGTCATAATCAATGTAAAGTTGAATTCAAATATTTGAATAAGAGATCCTGATGTTTGAAACCCATGCATGCATGAATATAACGGAGATCTGCGGTGTGGTTTGGAAACGAGCATGTTGTAATGTATACACATTGAACAAGGTCAGAGTGATTTGAATTTGAGATACCGATGGCAGACATCATTTGGCCACGTCGCATCCGTGCATGGACACACTATTCTAATTGGAGATGATGGGCGTCTTTGCATCACATATCTATATCTATACCCTATATATATATTATCTATTATATTTTTTATATTGTGTGCGGGTAACTTTAACTTTGAAAGATGGTCGTTGGATGAGCGAATCCGATTGTCCAAAGATGGCAAATTTGAGCACTATTGGCGTTGGATATCATCTAGATTCCACCATATTTTGCCACATGTATAATCTAGAAGACTCCATGGTTGGACTTAAGCATAATGCACAAACATCAAAACACAAGCACTTCTTATTTGTTCTAGAATCTTCCGTATCAGAATTGCCCAAATGTTTTTCTACATGATTTGCCATTATTTGTTTTTACTTTATGTCTTACAACGCACAATTCCATGAATCTTAAAATAGATTAGCTTTCTTATAAAAACTAGATGATTTTGAGCAGAAATGAACTATAAAATTAAGCGAACATCTACATCATGCATATATGACTCAAAGCTTGCATGCTATAATGTGGTATTTATTCATAATTTGGTTGCCAAATCTCATGCGTGCAATGCCGTGTACCTTAATCTAGTCTAAATGGTGTTTGTGTGGGTGCTTGTGCGTGTTGAGGTGCAAATTGTCTTTTTTTGGGGTACCGTTAAGCTTGTTCTTCGAAAATTCAAGCGCGCCTTGTTATGCAGAAATTTCAAGCTAGCGTCTCTGTCTATCGTGCTGCGTAACTCCCGCCTCTTCAACCCGCGCCTAGTTAGCCCAAAATATTTAAGATATATCTTTCTCTCATTGTGCTCCGACAACTCCCTCCATCTCAACCCGCGCCTTGCTATTCGAAATTACAACGCGAAAACTCCACCTCTGTGAAATCCCGACCCGCGAAATGCCGTGGTACCCCTGAACGAAAGAACCTCCTCAAATCGTGGGGGTACTTTCGTAACACCACATTTCGGACAAGCGCGTCTCTAAGCCATGGTTCCCCACTGCCATCCCATCCGCCCACCCATTCATACAACGAGGCGCGAAAACCAGCGAAACCCCACACCTGCTCCGTCCGCCACCAGCGGAGCCTCCTTCCCGACAGCGTCGTCCACAACAACACCTCGGCGTCCCTCATCCACCGTGCGGATGAGGATCGTCGTCGATCTCATCGTCCCGCGGTTCAGCAACCCGTCCTCCACCTCCAAGGAGCTGCCCGGCGTTCCCCTCGTCTTCGCGCCACCTCCATTCCCACCGCCGTCTTCACGCACCACGGAAGAGCATCATCATCACGTTTCCTCGGATGAAGCTGCGGCCTAATCGGTGCCACCAAAGAGGTTGTACACTAATGGCGCATTTTCTTCTTGATTCGATCTCACGGTGCTGCGGCGCTTCGGTCTCGAGCCGACACGGCGGCTCCATCCACGGCGGTGTCGCTGGCCACTTCCTCCAGTGTTGCTCCTCTCGGCGGCGTCCACATTAGTAGGAGCTCCTGCTGCTTTAGCTCTCGCTTCGCTGCTTTCTGCTCTTGCTCTCGGTCCCTGCCGATCTGCTCTTGCTATTTCTCTTGCTTTCTGTCTGCTCTCCTCTTGCTCTTGCTTGCGATGCTTCTCGGACTTAGCTTACACTTGATCGATGAATCAACTTTTGGGTCGATCGATTTTCAGGGCTCGCCGAGGTGAAGGAAGAACCAGCCAGCGGGAGGAGACTCCTGGAGAGGTACCCACTATCTATCTTAGGGTTCGAGGATGGGGCGGTGGTGGTCGGCGGTGGCGAGCGTTGGCGGGGTGGTGGCGTGGGGATCGCCCGGAGAAAACTTCGACAGGGAGGCTGGAGGGGCGGAGGCGGCGGCACCGTTGGGGAGTGTTTTCGAGGCGGGTGGGCGGTTGCCGACATGACGGCGAGGCTGATGTTTGGGTGGTGGCGGTGGCGGCTCGAGGGTGGAGGTTGAAGATGAACCACAGGCCCTTGATTTACGTATCCAACGGCTGCAAAATCGGTGACGAGAGATGAAAAAGTCAATCAACCGGCGTGTAGCCTCACCTTGCTAGTGCGTTCAGGTTTGTGACGGTAAAATTCAGTTTGACAGTTAAGTTTAGTTTTGCAGTTAAGTTCAGTTTGACGGTTAAGTTCAGTTTGATTAAGTTCAGAGATGGCGGCTGATGTATTTTACATCTAGCACTTTGTGGTTATGTATTTTCGTCATGTATTGGAGATGCTATTAGAATTCCACTCAGGTTAACGTTGTTCGTTGTCTCTCTTGTCTGCTTCAGCCTCGGCGCCGTCCAACTCACGAGCTGCTCCAGCGCGAAACCCTCCATCACAGCGAGCAGTACCTCGGGCTCCGTCTCCGGGCGCCTAAGATCTTCTTCCCTCCTCCGATAGCAAAGTCAGCGAGCATCCTCACCGGCCAACCCAATCATCTTGAGATCGACATGGCCGCCAAAGAGGTTGTACACTTGTTGCATCTCTTTTTACTCTACATGTTATATATATTGTCCACTGAGCACTTTTCGTAATGTACGGAAATCGATTATTTTATCCTACTATATGACAAGCGGTGAGGTAGCCGGGCAACAGCTATCCGTGATGGACTCTCTTGAGCGCCATCATTATTTATCTCTGTAGCGTTTGAGCTGTGCATTTGTCGATGGGCCTGGGAGTTGAGCTAGTATGGCAGTGGCCTGGGTCCAAAGTAACAGAAGTAGCACAAAAATATTTTTTTAGTGTAGGATTTTCCTTGCTCAAGCCTTCCTACTATAATCGCCTGTGCTTGAAAGGAAAACTGAATGAAAAACATAGGAATTGGAAAGTTTCCTGTGGTACTACTTTTCATGAATTTGGTGCAAAGGAATGGAGCAAAGGAAAACTTTAGGATTTGTTCCTTTAGTGTCTCCTTGAAAGAAAAACCGTAGGAATTCTAATTTCCACTTCTCCTCCTTTTCATATTCCTATTCATCAAGCACAAGACTAAGAGATAGTAGCATAATAGCATTATAACTGTACATTTTCTTGTGGTTTGACTTAATCTCACCATGCGTTTTTGCATCCTGTGATCTTCAATTGTTGTGAATCAAACACCAGTTAGCGGAAATCCGTGTTTTTAAATTCTTTGTTTTGCCGTGCATTCCTATCCTATTCCTATCTATTTCCTGTCCTGCATTGTTAGAATCCTCAAATTCAAACAAGCCCTTACTCAATTATTTCTGTTACAAATATGTGTCGAAAACCCTGTGTGGTTTGTCCTGCTCTGCTTGTTGTGTGTTCCACCCATTTCAGCTGCTCCAACCGGAAGGTTCACCACAAAGGATCCGCTCTCGGATGTCTTTCGCCGCCTCGGATCTACTTCCTCGTCGCACAATATGACAATGCATTACCATCATCAAGCTGAGCGAGATGACCTTGAGGACTACGGGTCCGCAAGAGGTCGCACTCTTCGTGTCGCTACGTTATGCATCGCTTAATATAATTGACATGCTACATTATCGTCGTGTTCACCTATTAGACTCAGTCAGGTCCAAACTATTGGTGAAACTTGAGTTTTTAAATGGTTGTGGGGTATGTCGGTTCGGGTTCAGCAGACCCTTAAGGTTGAACTACGGGAGTGCATGCGGAGATCAACCCTCCACCGTCTCGTACCTTGCCGAATCGCGAGGGACCTAAACTACTAGTAAGAATAGCACAAGAGACACGAGATTTATACTAGTTGGACCACCGTTGTGGTGTAATACCCTACTCTAGTTTGTGGTGTGGTGGATTGCCTCTTGGGCTGATGAGGAGCAGTCTGAGGGAAGAACAGCCTCGCGAGGTCTATTCTTGGCGGGTGTGATGAACTGCTAGGTGGTGTCCGTCGCTCTAGCTTGAGATCGGGTCTCTTTCTCTCTCTCTCTGGATGCTAATCGTCCTTCTCTCTACTATGGTGGCTAGCTCTACTTATATAGGCAGAAGGCCCAGGCCTCTTCCCAAATATTGGCGGGAAGGGCACCAACAATTAGCCATTTGAAGAGGGCAGTGGGTTCAGGCGGACCCTTAAGGTTCGAACTCAGGGGTGCGCACGGAGATCCAACCCTCCACCGTCTCGTACCTCGCCCGAATCGCAGGGACCTAAACTACTAGTAAGAATAGCACAAGAGACCACGAGATTTATACTAGTTAGGACCCTTTGTTGTGGTGTAATACCCTACTCTAGTTTGTGGTGTGGTGGATTGCCTCTTGGGGCTGATGAGAAGCAGTCTGAGGGAAGAACAGCCTCGCGAGGTCTATTCTTGGCGGGTGTGATGAAGCTGCTAGGTGGTGTCCGTCGCTCTAGCTTGAGGATGGTCTCTTTCTCTCTCTCTCTGGATGCTAATCGTCCTTCTCTCTACTATGGTGGCTAGCTCTACTTATATAGAGCGAAGGCCACGGCCTCTTCCCAAATATTGGCGGGAAGGGCACCAACAATTAGCCATTTGAAGGGAGCAGTGGGTACACTTATCGACTAAAGTTGGTCTCGCTTTGCCAAAGGCTCTGGTGATGGCCTTTGCTTGGGCTCCCGATGACTCCCTTCCAGCCGTTGGGGCTGGTCTTGGTCTTGTTGCCTAGAAGCGGATGCCTTTGCTTGATGCTCTACGCCTCGCTTGCTCCCTTTGCACCAAGCAGGAAAGGAGGGGCCTTCTGCGGGCTGGCGCCTGGCGCCATTGGTGTCATGGCTTGCGTCATGGGCACCTCGCGAGTACCCTGCCTTGAACTCTCCGCCTCCTCATGAGCCAACTTTGGCGAGGCCGTGCACGAGAAGCTCCTTGTCGTCCGCCCGCAATCTCAGCCCCTCGCGAGGTCTTGAGCTTGTGTTGATGAAGATGGGCTGTCACAGGCCTCCTTTGAGCCACGCCTTGCAGCAGGCGCGAGCGAGCAAGTCAGGGACCCTCATTCCCGAACGCCCGGCAGTAGCCCCGGACCTGGCGCCCGAACAGCGGCGAGAGGCGAAAGGGCAAGTCTGGCTTATCGTGGGCCCCTAACAGCCCCTGCGGCCTTAGGCGCCCGCGTGGCGGTTGATTGGGCGTGGGAGCCTCTGCAGCGCGAGGTTGATAATAGAGCGGCATCTTCCTTGCCTCCTTTACTTTCTCCGATTGCTGCTCAGATCCCCTTCTTGCGCCTCTCCTCCCGCTTCCAAGAGCTTCGAGATCCACTCCGCCGTGCCCTAGCGATCATGGCTCTCGCCAAACCCGGCTTTGAGCACTGGTACTCTCCTGCCTTGGACCCGCCAAATGTGTCGTGGCGAGCCTTGCCCGATCGCCCGGTTGGCGGGCGCAGAGCGTCAATGGAGCGGCGGTGCTCAAGGCGGCTCCTCCGCCCCACGAGGTGGGGAGTACCTTCTACCCGTTCTTGGGCGCCATCATTGCTGATGCAGTGCCTCCCTTCTTTGAGTTCTTCTTCTCGTCCTCGTCACTACAACATCCAAGCTCTGCACTTCATCCCAACTCCGTCCTTCTTACGGCAATCTTAGCCTACTATTGTGAGGCCCATGTTGGGGTGAAACCCTCGGTGGCCTTGCTGCGCCACTACTTCTTCCTCCGAACCTCCGTGGCTCCGCCTCCGCGTCTGTGACTTCGTTGCATCTGGCGGAGCCATCGCCATTTCAAACCACTGGGAAGCCGGATTAAGGGTTTGAGGAGCAAGTGGGTCTTGGTGGATCTGGGCATATCCACCACGGCTGATCCTGCCCACGGAGCCCGAGAGCTCCGGCAGCCGGTCCCGGCGAGCTTCAGGATCCCATGCATGCTGGTCTTTGGAAAAGATGTATGCAAATCTGAAGCCTGCCCGGCCTTGTGCAAGCTGACCGGTCTTGTCAGTGTTGAGGAGTTCTGGGCACCAATGCGCTCCGCCTGCATGCTAAGCTTCGATGTGGAGGCCTCACCGAGCCCGTGGTCCGGCCAGCGAGGACTGCGCAGATCCTCAATCCTTGGTGCGGCGGTGTGGTGAGACGGGCGCCCAGCGCCCTTGTTCCTTCGTGAGTTGGGAGCAGGTAGTGGAGGCCATGCCCATCTTCAATGGGGGCGAGGCCCGTGCCGTGGAGGCTCGGAGGACTGGTGGGCGTGTCCTCTTCCGACTCGGTGAAGGTGGAGGAAAAAGAGCCGGGAGAGGGGTTGATTGAGGGAGTCGAGGCTCCCCCTGCGTCGCAGAGCCCGTGTTCTCCGCCTACCCAGGCGGCGGCGCGAGGATGAGGGTGGCGGAGGCGAGCCTGCCCCGATCCGAAGAAGGACGGTGGGCTGGTCCCCAGGTCGCCCGGCCCGAGGCGATCCATGAGCGAGCCTCGGCTCTGATCCCTAAGCTGATCCCTGCAGCGGCTCTCGGGCTTCAAGTATGGCGGAGGCTGCTCCGAATCCACCGGCGACGACCTGTAAGTGCACCTTTCCGTCTTGATTATTGCTCTGTTGCGAGATCGATGTCCATGTTCTTGGCTAGGCGGCGCTTCGAAAAGCTGAAGGGCTCGTGTGGCTCCATCCGTGTGGTGCCGCTGCCGGAAGATGATCCTGGCGCCCGAGGCCTCTCTGCCGGGCGCCCTCGCGAGCAGCTGAACTGCGAGATGACTCAGCCCCTTGGCCCAGAGCGACTCCGAGGTGCCCTTGCCAGCCTGCCTCCATTGTTGTCGTGGCGCCGTTGGTTCCGCCTCGGCTGCGATGGCTACGCCTCCGCCATCTCCTCCTACTCCAACAACTGCTGTCTCTCGACTCCTCCACTGTCTGGATCATCTTGCCGCTGAATTGGACCGGCTGCGGCGAGATCTTCTAGGCGCCGACCCTTGCTTGGTGGCAGGCGCTTGGAGCTGGCCTCTGGCTGGATTCAGCGTCGGCCTTCTATTCGAGCGCTGGTCCAGGCCTCGATGGCTTGCGACGAGGAAGCAGGCTGTTCATGGAAGAGTAGCCGCGATGGTGCCACAGGGAGGCAGCCAGCATCCAGGTGTTGTGTGAGGCGGCTGGAGGCGAGTGAAGACCCTCTGAGACCAGCTTGGAGGCCGCCTCGCCGAGGCAGGAGGAAAGCATGAAGGCTCATGGTGACCGCCAGGACCAGGAGGCCAAGGCTGAAGCGTCGTGATCGCCTAGGTGGGCGGAGGCTGGAGGCGGAAGGTCGAGCTGGGCCTAAAGCGGAGTTCTTGCCGAAGATCGCGTGGCCTTCATCGATATGGAGGTGAAGGCCAGCGCCTTCTTGAGGAGCTTTATGATGGCGGCTGGAGAGCCCAGGCGGCGCGGAGGGCGGCCCGCCAAGCTGCTTCCCTTCACGATTCGTGCTCTTGAAGATGTCTCCCTTGGTCTTGGCCCCACAGGTGAGGCCAGGCGCGTGTCTTGTCTTGTGCGGCTTGTGCGCGGATCCTCACCACATCTATCTTAAGTGATCCAGCGTCGACATGGACACCTATTTGGGCCGACAAGCGGCGAGCATGCAGCTGCCCTTGCCAGCTGTGAAGGGATCCTGTGGAGGCTCTGTTGGGAAGTTCAGACCTTGACACCAAGCGAGCGGCGATGCCGGCCTGCTGCTTCCTGGCGAGCCCTCCACGCTGCTCCACCGCCGACAAGTGACTCCGTTGTGGCTCTGTCTTGCTTTTAATTCCTGCACATGTATCATGCCTCGTTGAGCGTTTAAACTTGCGTTTGGTATTGCGATATGATGTGGACTATAATATTTGCTTTTGAATTCCTTGAAATTTGTGCTTCCTACTTGCTTATATTCTCGCCCGTGATATTGTACTGCTACTCTCGATCGCCGTTAGACCCGGAAACCAGGGCGGAACCAAGGAGTGAGGGCTACGTGACAAGTTAGGCTGCTAAGTCGCGATGCTCGAGACTCCCCTTGGCGCATGAACAGCAAGTAGGGGAGGTGAGCTGGCGGATCACGTTCTCGTCTGCGAGCTGGCCCGCGCATACCTCAACCGCCGTTAGCCTTCGGAACTAAGGGGTGAGGGCTACGTGACGATTAGGCTCTGAGTCGCGATGCTCGAGAACCCCCTTGTCGCTCAAGCGGCATCGTGCCTTAGCTCCGCTTCGGGGAGTGGCGTGCAGCGAACCAGGCCCGAGGCCTGGGCTGAGTGGCGTCGTGCAGGCGACCAGTACCCCGTGCCCGACCCACCGGCAGCGCTCGAGGCGTTGCAGGCCAGGCTTGAGCTACTGACCGGAGGTTGGCGGCAGGCCACCCTCGGTTGTTTATCACCCATTGTGAACATAAGCGCTTCCCATGTATCAGAGCATAGCCGCTTCTCGGCGGTGTTCGTGTTGACCATCGCGGAGCACGGGGCTATCGGCTGGGCGTGGGGAAGGCTCCCCTCGGGAGAGCCCGGGCGTGTAGCCCTGCGACTGTGCGTGGGCGCTTGCGGTAGAGGGCTGGGCGAGGTGTGTCTGAGGCACCCGTGAGCCAGCCCTGGGACTCACGAGGCCCTACCTCAAAGGCGGGTTGCGCTGGCTCTGGGCCTTATCTTCAGTGTGTTCACCTTAAATTTGGCCGGATGTGGGTGCTCTCGTCTTGGTCCGGCTCTCGGGCTGGTCTCGCCCGTCGGCCCAGCCAACAGAGTCGCGATGCCATGGACAAGACCAAAGGGTGAGGGAGCCGGAGGCAGGTAAGGCCTGAGTCGCGATGCTCGGGCACCCCCTTCACTTAGCAAGGCTAAGGTTGGGTCTTGAAACTCTCGTCCTTGGGTCCAGGATCTCCGGTTTGGTCTCGGTAAATGGCTGCCCAACCAGTTCCCGATGCCATGGACAAGACCGAGGGTGAGGGGCGGAGGCCGAGTAGGAGCCACAATTCGCGATGCTCGAGCACCCCCTTTAGCGTGCAAGATTCCGCCACCAGGAAAAGGCACCCAAATAACAAACAAGGTGGAGGCGAGAGCATAATCCTAAGAAAAGCATAAGAAGGATACATGCACGCTTTGGGATGGCCCGGCCGGCTCGAGGATGATACAAGCCGAGGCGCCCCAACAAGGATAAGCTAAAGACATGAAATAAAAGGGATACATGCATGCGAGACGGACCCACAGCGGCTGGGAATATCTTTGACCAGAAGGCGCTCCAGCCCGAAATAAAACTTAAAGATGTCACTGGCGATGTTGGGGATGAAGGGTTGTTGATGTAGAGCTCGTTGGGCTGCGGGAGTCGATCTCCACGAGCCCCCAGGGCCTGGGAGCCTCGGGAGGCTCGGGCTCGTGGCGACTCCTCATGGAGCCATCTCCATCTCCGCCGAGAACCCTGGCGTGCCGACCTCTTGAGCCTCGGGAGGTCCTCATGAGATCTTGGTCATGCGGCAGCCGTGTTTGGCAGGCCATAAGGCATGCGTCACGTGGCCAAACAGGCGGACCCTGCCATAGCGTCCCACTCGCGAGGGCAGGCGCTCTTGAGATGCGGCTCGGTTGGGCCTGGTATGTGCGATCTTTGGACGCGCAGACCCACCATCCTCGCTGGATGGGGGGGCCTGGGTAGAGTGGCTGACGGCTGCCCTCATGACCCTTGACTCCACTGCAGCTCCTGAATGCCTTCTGATGAACTCTTGAGGGTTACTGTCCTCCTGGTCTTGCTCTGAGTTGAGAAGCGTGCTTGAAACCCGCCTCCACGTGGTGCCCAAGCGCCTCCTCGAGACCTTGGCCGAGGTCGGCCCTCCGGTGAGAGGCCCCAGAGCCTGCTGAGGAGGCGTCGTAGCTTTTCTATGCAATGGAAGGAGGCTCCCCCTGGCCCGATGTGGACCACGAGGGCGCTGTCTCTTGAAAGAGCAGGGCGGTCGATGTCTTCTTCTTCTTGGAGTGCGACCTCGGGGCCTCATACCTTTATTAGTGCAGGTCTTCCAGCGATGCGGCTGAAAGCTTCGCTCAGGGGCTGCGCATCTCTCTCTTCACGGGGGCACCGTGATGACTCAGCCCTTCCTGGGCATCTTGAGGATGTTGTAGCCATGGTGGAGTTCTGACCATGAATTTAATAGCTGGGTACACTGAGGATGGCGTTGTATAAGCCGTGAATGTGGGCGACGTCGAAATCGATGGCTCGGTGTAGTAGTTGTCGCATGGGCCGAGGTGGCAGGAAGGAGTGGACCTGCCCGGTCCGGACCGTGGAGCCGTCGGTGACTCGGAGAGAAAGGCTTAGTTGGCTGGGCGGCTGTAAAGCAGATTGAAGATTGTTGAATGTCTCCACGGGCCAGGGCGTTGAGCCACACTGCGCCGTCGATGTGGGTCTTGGTAACCGCGCACATTGCTGATGATTGGGGAGCAAAGCATGGGAGAACTCCGGCTGTGGCTGCGCGCCAGGCTGATCGGCGAGCTGAAGCGTGATGGGCGCTGCCGACCACTGAAAAGCGTTGACTCGGACTAGGAGGACTGCATTCACTAGGCCCGGCGAACTGCTTGAAGATGCGGTGAGAGGCGGGAGCAGGCTCCGCCCAGAGTCTGACGTCATCGCTGGCGCTTCACAGAAGCCCCAGCCCCCCTCATCTGATGACGGTCTTCAATTCTCCTTGGCGGCAGCGACAGTGGAGGGAGGCTGCGTTCCCTGTGAAGCGATCCTGCATGGCTGATCCTCAGCCTCCCTCGCGAGGTGGGTCTTGCCAGTGATCCTCGCGAGGTTGGTCGCGCCATCCTTGGCGCAGACATGATCTTCAGCGTCCGCCTCCTTCCTCCTCCTCGGTGTGGCAGGTCGCTGCGCTGGGGCGTCTGCCTCCCTCCCTTGCCTTGACCCGAGCTCTTGACATTCATTGGTGTTGTGGGTGTGGAGGTGGTGGTACCCAATTCCGGCTGCCCTTGGAGGACTCGGGCTGATCTACGCCTCTTGGTTATGCGGTTGACCCAAACACGGCAGCCCCTTGCGCTTCACGTCCTTGGCCTGGACTTCTTCTCTTGGGATCCGGTGGAAGCGGCTCGAGGAGGAAGGCGCCCTCCTCAGCCCTGCATGCGCCAGTATAAGTTGAACAGCTCGGGGAGGTGCCACAGATCTTCATGCGTCGCCCGTCCTCCTTCATCTTGACGTCGGCCGTTGGTTCCGCCTCGGGCGATGCTACGCCTCCGCCATCTCCTCCTACTCCAACAAGCTGCTGTCTCTCGACTCCTCCTGTCTGGATCATGCTGCGCTGAATTGGACCGGCTGCGGCGGAGATCTTCGGCGCCGACCCTTGCTTGGTGGCAGGCGCTTGGAGCTAGCCTCTGGCTGGATTCGCGTCGGCCTTCTATTCGAGCGCTGGTCAGGCCTCGATGGCTTGCGGACGAGGAAGCAGGCTGTTCATGGCGAAGGTAGCCGCTGATGGTGCCACAGGGGGCAGCCAGCATCCAAGGTGTTGTGAGGCTGGCTGGAGGAGCGGTGAAGACCCTCTGAACCAGCTTGCGGAGGCCGCCTCCGCCGAGGCAGGAGGAAAGCATGAAGGCTCATGGCCGCCAGGACCAGGAGGCCAAGGCTGAAGCGTCGTGATCGCCTAAGTGGTGGGCGGGAGGCTGGAGGCGAGGAAGGTCGAGTGGGCCTAAAGCCGGAGTTCTTGCCGAAGATCGCGTGGCCTTCATCGATATGGAGGTGAAGGCCAGCGCCTTCTTGAGGAGCTTTATGATGGCGGCTGGAGAGCCCATGGCGGCCGGAGGGCGGCCCCCAAGCTGCTTCCCTTCGATTCGTGCTCTTGAAGATGTCTCCCTTGGTCTTGGCCCCACAGGTGAGGCCGCGCGTGTCTTGTCTTGTGCGCCTTGGCGCGGATCCTCACCCACATCTATCTTACGTGATCCCAGGCGTCGACATGGACACCCTATTTGGGCCGACAAGGCGAGCATGCAGCCCCTTGCGAGCTGTGAAGGTCCTGTGGAGGCTCGTTGGGAAGTTCAGACGCCTTGACACCAAGCGAGCGGCGATGCCGGCCCTGCTGCTTCGGCGAGCCCCTCACGCTGCTCCACCGCCGACAAGTGACTCCGTTGTGGCTCTGTCTTGCTTTTAATTCCTGCACATGTATCATGCCTCGTTGAGCGTTTAAACTTCGTTTGGTATTGCGATAACGATGTGGACTATAATATTTGCTTTTGAATTCCTTGAAATTTGTGCTTCCTACTTGCTTATATTCTCGCCGTGAGAACTTGTACTTGCTCTCGATCGCGTTAGCCCGGAAACCAGGGCGGAACCAAGGAGTGAGGGCTACGTGACAAGTTAGGCTGCTAAGTCGCGATGCTCGAGACTCCCCTTGGGCGCATGAACAGCAAGTAGGGAGGTGAGGCTGTGGCGGATCACGTTCTCGTCTGCGAGCTGGCCCGCGCATACCTCAACCGCCGTTAGCCTTCGGAACTAAGGGGTGAGGGCTACGTGACGATTAGGCTCTGAGTCGCGATGCTCGGGAGTCCCCTTGTCGCTCAAGCGGCATCGTACCTTGGCTCGCTCGGGGAGTGGCGTGCAGCGAACCAGGCCGAGGGCGGCTGGGTGGCGTCGTCGGCGTGACCAGGCGCAGCCCGTGCAACCCTGGCGCTCAGAGGGCGTTGCGGCAGGCGGACACTGAGCTCTGGGCTCCCACGAGGTTGTGCGACACAGGCCACCCTCGATTGTTTATCACCGTGCCAGACATAAGCGCTTCCGCTGTGTCGGGCATAGCCGCTTCGGCGGTGTCGTCGACCATCGCGGAGCATGGTGCTTCGGCTGGAGCGTGGGAGGGGCTCCCCTCCGGGAGAACGCCAGGCGTATATAGCCCCACCGACGTGGGTAGCACGGTAGGGCTGGAGCAGGTGTTCGGGCACCCGTGAGCCAGCGCGGACTCACGAGCCCTACCTCAAAGGCGGGTTACGCTGCTGAGGCCTTATCTTGAGTGTGTTCACTGCAAATTTGGCGGATGTCGGTGCTCTCGTCTTGGTCCGGCTCTCGGGCTGGTCTCGGCCGTCGTTGGCAAGCAGGTCGCGATGCCATGGACAAGACCAAAGGGTGAGGCGGAGGCAGGTAGGAGCCACGAGTCGCGATGCTCGGGCACCCCCTTCTTAGCGCAAGCTGGGTTAGATGTGAAACTCGTCCTTGGGTCCCGGATCTCCGGCTGGTCTCAGCCGTGTTGGCAAGCCAGTCGCGATGCCATGGACAAGACCGGAGGTGAGGCGGAGGCGGTAGGAGCCTGGTCGCGATGCTCGGGCACCCCCTTTAACGTGCAAGATTCCGCCACCCGGGAAAAGGCACCAAATAACAAACAAGGTGGAGCGAGGCATAATCCTAAGGAAGCGCAAGAAGGATACATGCTGCGGGGCTGGCCAGCGGCTCGGGGATGATGCAGCCAAGGCGCCCCCAAGGATAAGCTAAAGACATGAAATAAAAGGGATACATGCACGAGGGACAGACCCAGCGGCACAGGAATATCTGACCTGAAGCGCTCCAGTGGAAATAAAACTTAAAGATGTCACTGGCGATGTTGGGGATGAAGGGTTGTTGATGTAGCAGACTCGTTGGGCTGCGAGGTCGATCCTCACGAGCCCCGGGCTCGGGGGCCTCGGGAGGCTCGGGCAGTGGCGGCTCCTCATGAGCCATCTCCATCTCCGCCCGAGCCGGCGTGCGACCTCTTGAGCCTCGGGAGGTCCTCATGAGATCTTGGTCTTGTGCAGCCGTGTTTGGCAGGCCATAAGGCATGCGTCACGTGGCTAATGGGCGGACCCTGAGCGTCCCACTCGCGAGGGCAGGCGCTCTTGAGATCTGGCTCGGTTGGGCCTGGTATGTCGATCTGGAGCGCAGCCCACCATCCTCGCTTGGATGGGGGGCCACGCCAGTGAGTGGCGGCTGCCCCTCATGACCCTTGACTCCTGTAGCTCTGAATGCCTTGCTGATGAACTCTTGAGGTTCGTCCTCCTGGTCTTGCTCTGGTTGCGGAAGCGTGCTTGAAACACGCCTCCCGTGGTGCCCAAGCGCCTCCCTCGAGACCTTGGCGGGTGGCCCTCGGTGAGCCCCAAGCCACTGAGGAGGCGTCGGGCGCTTTCCTATGCAATGGAGAGGCTCCCCGGCCCGATGTGGACCTGAGGGGCTGTCTCTTGAAAGCCGGGCGGTCGATGTCTTCTTCTTCTTGGGTGCGGCCTCGGGAGGCCTCCTACATGTGGTGCAGGTCTTCGGGATGCGGCTGG
>JAHIAM010011434.1:0-17384 GCA_021605205.1 Aegilops longissima
AATCTCCATTTTCTTCTTGTGATCTTGAGTACAATGTTGTTCTAGGATTCTTTCGGTGAGTTCCATTTTTCTAAAAGTGTGCTCTACATGGACCATGTAGGTGCATGTTTAAGCTGTCAATTCATAGTACAGTTTGCTTTATACTAATCACTTTTTTATATTTGTGCAAGCAGGGGTGCTCGCTGATTTCAATGGGAACGCACAAAATGTTCATAAATACATCGAATCATTCATTTCCACCACAAGAAAGGAGGTGCCGATAAGTTCAAGGCGTTGCAACATATAAAGGCGAAATCATACAAGCTACGTGCGGATTTGATTGATTTTGGTGGAACTGCATAAAAAGAACAGCTGGTTTATTTAGCACGGTGCCATGTCAATGTTAGACTAATGGCAAAACCTGCCCATTCCACAATCGTAGGCATTTGATATTTTGGAATGGGAAAACCTTGTCAAATTTTGCTCATTGATTTTAGCAAGAAGACATGCCTTTGATATTTTTGAATGGGCGCCCTTTCTTGTGCAGCGTCGATCCATTTTTCTTTATTCTTTAGTTGTGAAGTAAATATTGGCTCGACATGTGAATCGTTGAGATGCATAATCATCGATTGTTTTGAATGTTCTCTATGAATTGCCAAGCTTGTGTGTTTGATTGCAATGTCTGAGGCAGCTAAAAAGCTGCTCAAACTCTTTGTACTCATACATTTCCTTTTTACTTAGCACATTGTGAAAGTGCATACTTTTTTCTATAAGATTTGTCAAAGTAGAGATATTTGTTGCAGACTAGAAAGAACGGAGGAGTACATGTGCTGCTGCAAGCAGGTGATCACCACAGGAATAATGCTAAATCGTATTGTTTTGCATGTTCATCCAATGCCGATGATACAAAATTCAAACTAATCAAAATAAATTCATTCATACAGTCGGATTTCATATAAACATGCGGATGTCATTAGATTTCATACATTCTTCAACTAAAAGGGGTGCTTGTGAGGTATAATTAATTAACGAAGCTACCCACGTATCAGTGAGCGAACAAAAGCTTGTGAGCTTAACTGCGAGTGCGATTCGTAAGCGACATGTGGCCCAGATGCTGTTGGGCCACGTGTCGATCGATAGCTTGCACCGGATTAAGTAACGGCGTCCTTCTCAACATAGCTCTCCGACTCACGTCGCCGTCAAGAAGCTAACCGGCCGTCGGTGGTCAACCCACCTAGGGCAACTAGGGCCCAATCATCGAGGATCCCCACATGACAAACACCTCTCTTCTTGTCATTCTTCTTCTTGAAGTTTGTGTGTTGCCAGCCTTGTTCTTCCCATCAAACTTTGCTTTACCATCAAACTTGCCTTGTTCTTGAACTTGTGGGATGGAAGTTCTTCTTACATGCAGTTGGCACTAGATCCTCCCTCAATTCCTCGAGCACGAGTGTCCTTTGCTCTCGCCTTTTCTTCCATCAAGAGTGCCAATGAGATCCGAAGGAGGAAGCTTAGTGATGATACCTCGGCAACAAACTTGTCCGGTAGCATACAGCGAAGTGCTCAAGTTCTCTAGCAAATGGCTGTATCTCATGAGCTTGGTCAACCGAGCGCTCTTCAATCATCTTGTAATCATAGAATTGCTCCATGATGTACTCGGTGCTAACACGGAGGTAACATGTGGCCTTACTTGGACCCGGCGGCGACCTACCGTGTTCTACTCTTCCTCGTTTTACGTGTGGCGGCCTCGTTGGCAGCGTGGTGGGGCCTCGGCGGGCGCGATGTCGTCTCGTTCTTGCGTGGCGGCGCCTCGGCGAGCGAAAATCCTCCCCATCGTTCCGGCGAGGTGGGGCCTCGGCGGAGCCGCGGTATCCTCTGCCTTGTTTTTGGCGCCCTTGAGGCCTCGGCGGAGCGGGGCCTCGTCGAAGCCAGGAGTGGGGAATCGTCGGGCGGCATTGTCCTCTGCCTCCGTCCTCGGTCTCCACACACCTCGCCCGCTTCGCCGCCCTCTTTGTGGCGGCGCAACCTCCGCCACCGCATGCGGTACCTCCAGGCCTGGCGGCCCTAGTGGCGGGCGATGCAATCGGCAGCGCCTCCTCGCCGCCCGCTCGCGTGATCGCTCCTCCCTTTGCATGTGCTCTGAGAAGATGGCGGTTGTAAGCGGCGTCGGCTGCGCCTCCCGAACTGCTCCTCACTTTTGCCTCACCGTGTCCATGTCTTGAGCACGGGCCTCGCCGATGGTCATAGTGCAATGCACGGCGAGATAGCGCGGAAGAGGGTTGGCGCGGATCATCGACTACCATGTTCTCCATTGGGGCGTCGTCGTCCTCCGGCACTTGCCGGCGACGTCGGCGACAATAGCTGCCCATCTCCTTGTGGTCGTCGTCCGCCCGTCCGAAAAGCTGGGCGCGAGAAGCCATGGTGGGCGATAGTGGTGTGGCGGGAGAATAAGGCGGATGCGGATAGCTGCGCTATGGCGCGCGGCATTTTATATGCAATGGTAGCGGAGGAGGGGCGGGCGTGTGGTGCGGATAGCCGCCTCGGCAACGCGTATCATTAATGTGGCGGCGAAGGGCAGACGGGCGGCACTTGTAGCCGTTTGAAAGCGAACAATCGCATGCCGAGAAGCGAAGCGGGGCGGCATGACCGTTCGGACGGAAGCAGCGGTGAGAAGCGATGCAGGTGGGCGAGCGGTCGGACTTCGTGCTTGGCGGAAGTCGGTCCAGCGGCCGGACATCTTGGCTCGCCGGCTACCTCGCCGGCTGGCGGCGACAATCGAGCGATGGGCGTAACTTCCGACCGAGGTCGGCGCCATTGTCCAACCAGTTCATGTTGTGTTCATCATAGCGAGCGGCGCGCTAGCGTCTAATGGCGGAAGAGCTACCGGCATAGGAGGACTGTCTGCAACCTCCGTCTCCTCAGCGAGCACCGGTGAACAAGAGAACAAGAATGTCATCGGACATGTAGCCATATGATCTGGCTTCCCGAATGAGCGTGGTACGTATGTCGGACCATCCGTAGGGCCGCGAGGCCCTCACCGTCGTCCTTCGAGTTGTTGCGCTTGCCGTGGGCCGCCGTCTCCGTTGTCAACATGGTCAATAGACATGAGGATGAAGAGATGACTTTACTTGGAGAGGATGCGGTGGGGACCCACGGGGCCATAGCCCTTTTATCATAAGTGCCTCCTTATTAGTATATAAAACTATAATTTTTTGCTTCCTCTGGTTTCGACATCACGGTCCCACCATTGTCAACCTATATAGTCAATAAATGAGAGAATTGCACAAAAAGCGGCCGGCATAGGGACCAAGCACTCGGCGGTATTTGTCTTTTGAGGTGTGAAGCAACTGCGAGTTTTTCTTGGCGATGTTTAGCCGGATATTAATTTTCTCCTCTCAACAACTCTGAAAACATCGCTGCAGCTATTAGCTGGGCAGGTGTGGCCCGTCTAGCCAGAGCAGGATATCCAGCCGGATATTAATTTTTTCAAGCTGAAAATGGCTAACCACTATACTTTTTTTAGGAATCGAGGCAAAGTCAAGTTGTTATTCTCTCGCCTTTGTTGGCTGCAAATCTTTCCTAGGAGGGATGCATTAGGCTTAACAAGAAAATGAGCTTTAAGAAATAATAAATGGGATGTAATTATAAAAACTAGGCGTAACTATAAAAAATGCACCAAACACGTAATTACTTTATAAAATATTATTTTTGGATATTGAAAATTTTAATTTCATTAATTGTTCTTGACGCAATGTTTAGTTGGATTTTTACATAATATAAATTTATATTGAAATTGTATTTAATCTCAATAGAAATTTCAGGAAAATAATTGGATACCATCAAAATGTGGGAAATTTTATTAAATTCTGTTTTAAGCGGTTGGTTGAAATGGGTTGTACTTTTAACAAAGCGTAAATGGGTTGTAGTAAATTCCATTAGAATTCAAAAATTGGCTACACATTCTTACAAATCTCAAATGGGCTATAAGTTCTACGCCACACACTTGTGGCCTTACTAAGATTAGGCGTCCCTAAAAAAGAGAGTTGGGCGTATCAGCGCTTTGTCAACTTATAGTCAACACAGTTCTAGGAGGCGATTGCGTTGGATGTCCATCCAGCGGATCGTCTTCTTCTTCAATCTCGGATATTCTAGCTTCACCCACCCAAAAATGATTCCTCCCACGACATCAGGGCGCCGTTTGGAAGCTGACACTGTGGGCCTACTAAGTTGGCCATACCAAGGGCTTTGTCAACTTAGTCAATATAACGATTCTACCTGCGTGACCGTCGATGTCCATCCAGCGGCGTCGTGCTTCTTCAACCTCTGGTCTTCTTGCTCCGGCCGCCCAAAGCGTGCTCGGTCGTGCTTGCTCCTGCCTCCGTGTGCGGTTGTCTTGCCTTGAGCCTCCGCCCCTACTACTCTTATCGTGGCAGGCCATCCCTCACTCACCCACCCCCGTGTCTGCGGCGGCATGACCTCACACGACCGAACGGTGAACCCTCGTACTCCTCTCCGTGTGGGTATCCCTGCGCGTCTTCCACGGCTCCCGTTGTCCCCTTCCTAGGCCTCACCGTCGTCCATCGCCGTGGTGCTCTCGGTATGGCGTGGTCGATGTAGCAACGCGACTTCCATCGGAAGAGTATTGTCGTGGAGAGGTGACAGGTGGGTCCTGACGCTGACAAGGAAGTGCCTTCTTATTCCTTCACGGCGGGGGACCCACGGACAGACCACCGTATTTCCGAAAAAACATTTCCCACGACTCTGGGACCCTGGCTACATCTTCGCGCAAGGAAGTGCGTCGCACAAAAAAGCGATCGCCCCAATTGCTGGGACCCTGGCTACATCTTTCTGCAAGGAAGTGTCGCGGTCGGGGCCTACAGGTCGAAAGCATCGTGGCGTTGTCATTACGGTGTGACGTGTGCGTACATCTTTGGTCGATGTAGAAGTGCTTGCGTGTCGTAGTAGAGTGCGCCGCGTAGCATGTCTGCGTCGTCTGGTGGCGAGGTGCAAGAAAATAAATCTTGACCATGTGCAGTACATCGGGAGGGTCTCGAGCGCCTACTCAGCGCGTCATCGGCCGGGCTGTACATAGCCTGGGTGAACAGAAGCGTAGTCGTCGTGTTCATGGGAGGCAGCGGAATCGTCGTGTTCGCCGGGAAAGCAGCGAGCGCGTGGGAGCCAACCGCTTGGGCCGGAACAGCCGGTGGAAGCGAGGCTGGCGTACCTCAGCGGAGAAGCGGCCTTGTGTTCGACCGACCACGTCTAAGCAGGATCTGTTCGCCGGGAGGGTCTAGCGTACCCAAAGCGGAGAAGCGGACCTCCTACGGTTGAGCAGCGTGGGAGCCACGGCTTGGGCGGAACAGGCCGGTGGCGAGGCTGGCGTATCTCAGCGGAGAAAGCGGCCTTGTGTTCGACCGACCACGTCTGCAGGATCCTGTTCGCCGGGAGGGTCTAGCGTACGCAAAGCGGAGAAAGCGGACCTCCTACGGTTGAAAGCAGGGTCATGTTCGCCGGGGGTGTGGGTACCGCAAAAGCGGAGAAAGCGGACTTGTGTTGGGCCTTCTGGTGGAAGCAGGGGTCTGTTCATGGGAGGGTGTGGCGTGCCATAAGCAGGACTCCACGGGATCTGTTCATCTCCACCGTCGACCCCTCCGGCCTCCACGGGCTACTATTCATCCACCGTCGACCTCCTCCGGCCTCACACATGTTGTTCATCCACAGGCTCCTGTTCATCCAGCCTCCACGCGCTACTCCACAAGCTCTTTATTCAACCAGCCCTCTCCACGGGCTCTGTTCAACCACCCCTCCACAGACTCTGTTCATCAGCCCTCCACCGTCTCTGTTAATCCACCCTCCATGGGGTGGTCCTGTTCATCGACCCTCCACGGGGTCCTATTCATCCAGCCCCAATCGGCTCGATCAATGAGTCTGTTCATCGGAAGCAACACCACGGGGTCTGTTCATCCACCCCCAGAGCTGTTCATCAACCCCCCGACAACGCTCCTTTGTTCATCGAGCGCATCGATCGGCTTGATTAGCGGCGTAGCAAAGAATCGCTCGATCGGGTTCAATTAACGACCATCGATCGACCGCTGGGTTCGATGCTTGCGTAGCTGTAGTGCAATTGCTCGGGTTGATTAAAGCCCAATGCCTCGCTTCGGGTTGATTAGAGCCCAACGCCTACGCACCGCAGCGTACATGTATGAGAAAAGCATCGCTCGGCCCCAACCACCCCGTGCAGGAACTCCACGAAATTTTCCTCGCCCTCGCCTGACCACGGTTTTTCCGTCATGGGCGGCCCAAAGAATGTCATGCGGTGAGTCTCGGCTGCCGGGGCGAAAATCCCATTTTACATCATGATTTTTGTCATAAGTAGGACCCACCACATCTATGATGATCTGGGTTTTGTCACAATTATCATCATAGAAGTGTCATAAGTATGAAAGAAATAAAATTCATTTGGCCCAAAGTGTCACGGATGTGTCTTTTTTTTTGTAGTGCGACCGCCCGATTCGTCCAGACGAGGTAGGGAAGCCATCACCAGAGTTGCGCCGGGATCGATTAAGGAGAAACGATATCATGTACAAGGCGGGCATTTGCCATGAATAAGCAAGCTCTTATTACATAGACACCTCAAGTGTCGACTAAGCCCTAAGCGACCATGACGATAGATCGTCATCGGCCTCGATCTGACCTTTTAGACCAACCATGGAGGCATCTACTCTTCATAGCCTTGATTGTCGACTTCCTCGTAACCATACTCCACTTTAGAATAACGAAGTCGTCAAGATGACCGGACTCATCATAAGTACCATTCTCTATCGCCTCGGAGTTCTCATAACTCACTTTCTCGAAAAACAACATAAGTGCGGTGATGCGTATAAAATCATTACTCCATAAGTCGCCGGGAAAAGTGGATGCATGAGTTTTTTTAAAGAGGAAAAACTTTATCGGCCATGGCTACCACCAGAGCCATTATCTCAAAATACTATGTAGGTAAAAATATTTTCCCTTAACCCATTTTATTTGAAAACCAATTTTATTCATAAAAACTCTGGCGCAGCGGCGTGGGATCTTACATCCTGTGTTGAGGAAAACCCACGGCCTTGCTCAAACCGGAAGGGGTGATATCACATTTACTACGATCGGAGGTGTCTTGCTTTGCCCATAGCATCACTTGGTCCAATCGTTCATCGTTATCCGTCATGCGACTAGACCAAGGAACCAAAACCTTTAACCAGCCCGTACACTACCCTGCTTTTCCACCTTGCCTTACTAAAGGCATGGTGAGACCCACGGCCGGGTCCCGCCCTAGGGTGGTTGCCTACCCAGCTCTGACCACCTTCTACCTTCATCTTGAAGGACTACTTGGCATGGGTAGTCGGTTCAGCCCGTCCCATTCGGTCTATGGTCCGATGCGGTTTCGCGCTTTTGAAATGGCGCCGATTGGTTGTGTCTAATGTGATACCCTATGTAGAGAGCCCGCCATCAAGCCAACCCTACGGGTTGCCTTCACCAACATGAGCTCCCTTACCCTTGAGATATTTTTATATTGTAACCCTACAGGTCACAATCTTATCTGAATACTTCACGATCGGTCCATTGCCGTCGGTGGATCTGTCGGATCAATTCATTTTATTTTATTTTAAAAATATTTTAGGTTGTCATGCAAAATTTTGGAAAGCGACCCATAGCCAAAAACATTTATCAAGGCATGGTCGAGGAGATGCGACTTCTTAGGGTGGCGCTCCGACCAACTCGAAACCACCAGATGTGGGTCCTATGAGTCGAGATCGACTCGATAATTATTTCACAAAGAAATTTATATTTTCCTTAATCAAGATCAAGCATCAAGCAACACTTCCATACGGTGCAATCCATTTTAATTAAAGAGGTAATGATACGTGCTAGTGTGTAGTTAGAAGCAAAATGCATACATCACATCAAGAGGTAGTACGCACGTGCACATCACAAAACAAACAAGCAAGCTCAAAAGGAAAAACGTGTTTAGTAGTGTATAGCAAAGCTGGTCAGACCCAACCCCAGGAGAAATATTCTTTTCTTCAACTAGTCATCTTCCCCAACTCTCTTCCTCTCCCTCACTGTCACTGGTCCGCTCAGCCACGAACAGAACTAATCCCATCTCTCTCTCCCCAACTACAGAGCAGGCCGCCGCCGGCTCGATCTGCCACTTCGGCCATCTCCGGCGACGCCGCGGACACCAACAGATTCCCTCGTCTCCCTCTACCAATTCCCCCATTTATTTGATCCACCGCCGCCTAAATCGTCGCCATCATCTAACCCCAGCGCCGCCTGCCTCGGTCCGGTGGGTTCGCCACCGCCCGCGGCGGCACAGCATCTACCTACCTATGCCCTCCACCAGTGCAGCCACACGCACGAGGCGTGCAACCACGGCCGTCGGGCGCGAGCAGCTTCACTGGCGCAGCTTCGGCAACATGCCACTATCGGTGTTTGACTCCTTCATCTACTGCTCCTCTCTCTCTCTCTCTCTCTCTCTCTCTCTCTCTCTCTCTGTGCAAGTGCTCTTCATCTACCCACAAATCCTTGCTAGCTCGTGAGAATGGTGTCCAAGTTTATCCATATTGTTGAATTTATCTTTGGCGCTACTGCATTATCCCCATACAGCCATACTACCATGTTTCTCATTGTTAATCTAAATTCCATATTAATCAACATCTATTCTATGTTGTGGACGTGGTCTACAGATTTGTTCCATATTGTTTATTTTAATTTTTAGCTCTACTATACTATCCTCACACTACTATGATTCTTTTTATTAAGCTCAAAACTAGGAATTAACCAGTGAATCCCCACTGTTAAAGGCTTACTACAAATCTATGAGTGGCAAGTTAATTGCTTGTGATGGTTAGGTGCTGCCACAAATTAAATCTAAGTATTCCTACTGTGTGTGCGCACACTCCTCTCTGAACCCCACAAACAACCAAGTGAACAGCAACATTGATAGACTCAAATTATACCAAGGGAAACCGGAAAAAAGTGAGTGAGATATTCTAGCAAGATTTCATTTGTGCAAAAGTTAAATGGGTTATTTTCCGGTACAGGGTATGTGCAAGTGAGACATACCATCTTGAGATTTATTCCTTAACAGAAAATTAACCAACCAATGTTCACTACAAATGGACAGAGATCACAAAGACAAACGAATACACAGAAATTTGAGCCGATAGCTACACATGCAAATCCTTAGTAGATTGATATTTAGGATTTAGCTCCCAGCATGACATGGCTATTACCAGATCTAGTACGAGACAGAGAGACATTCACAAGAATTTTTACAGCTATGCATGCATCACTAAACTGCAATGTACCTATTCACCTCAGTCCAAGCTATGTGCTTTCTCTCACTAGGCATTGATCTCTTTTTTTACAGCAGAGTAACTAGAGTCGAGATAAACAGAGGCTATCTTCTAATTTAGGCAAAGGTGAAGGCAGATCAAGACATCAAGCAATCAGGGCGGCAGAAGCAAAATATTAGAGTAGTACCTGATGGCAACTCAGCATGCAAACGAAGGAAGAGCAATGGAGATGTGAAAAGTTGACGGGAGAAAGGTGGGCTGCTCAGGGGTGATGTGCGTCTATGTGTGTGTGTGGTGTGAAGGATTGCCTCCTATTTATAGCTGGGTACATAGCTAGGTCGGTTTGAGAGGAGGAGGAGGTGGTCGGCATGCATGGCTCCATGCGCATGCAAGTCTCCACTTGTACTCTTGCATGTTGTACTATGGACAAGTGTACAATGATAGGTTGTTTATTACTCCTGCGTTCTAAATAATTGTCTTTCAGAGATTTCAACAGTGATACATCGAAGCAAAATGGTGAATCTACAACTCTAAAATATGTCTCATCATCCAGTATGTTGTAGTCCATTGAGGTGGTAGAAAGACAATTATTGAAACGAGAGGAAAGATTAACATTTTCTTCATGCCTAATTATATATGGCATAATGGTTGTTTGAAAATTTTAATTTTATAACTGGGCTTTGAAAAAGCGTTTTATAAATGTAAACATCAAAATTTTATTGATCCAAATTAATACCAATAACTTGAGTGTTGTTTATGGTGATTCTAATATTTATATACCAATATGGATGAATCTCTTGTCGTAGGAAAGATCGTTATATTTGTTTGAGGGTTTTCGTTATATTTGTTTGAGGTTTTTACATTGCTTCTTTCTTACATGTAAAATGAGACAGCAGTTCAACTCTAAATTTGCAAACTATAAGAAGGTTTGGGAAGAAACATTGTAGAAGGCTACATACTAAATTTTAATTTGCATATTTTTTTAATAATGGTGTTGTCCTTAGTTGTAATCATTCAATGATTATGCCTTGTGAGGTGATGTATCTGGCGCGTCAAAATATCGTTATTTAATTTTGAGGTTTTATACCCCCACCCCACATTTGGGTCTCCTTGTAGTCAATGGAATCTCACGCCATTGTCGGCGTAACTAAACCCCTATGTGCAATATTAACCTCTAATTCTGCACTTAGGTCGATGGCATGATTCTTGCCACGTATGAGATTATTACTCGGCAAAAACTTCCTTTAGATTAGTTTTGATTCAAAAATTTAGGGTTAGGTTTCATGAACTCATCTCGGACCAAGCGAGTAATAGAAATCGGTCTCGGATTTGGCCTAGACCATTGCACTTGTGATTTTGTCGACGAAACTTACAAATTAGTGTGACGAGTTCGATTCTCATGAAACCCTAGCAATCTCGGAGTCACAGCGTGTCTCGGTCTAACCGATTCCACTAGTTTAGCCTCTAATATTGCTTGGTGTCACGAGTTTAACAAATCGGTAGCTAGAAATGCTTTACTGAAAACTAAAACTAAGTTTTGACTCAATTGCTTTGCAAAATCTACGCACTTTGTGATGCTCATCCACTCTATCTCAACTATATCTATTCACGGGGTCACTTTTAGTTTGCGATTGTCACCATGTCGGATCGGTGATAGTCAAAACAAGTCGAGGAGCAGGTTAACAGTGAGGCACTAGTCCCTCTGCAGCTATGATGAGGGTAGCGAAGCATGAAGGAAATATGCCTAGAGGCAATAATAAAGTTATTATTTATTTCTTTATTTCATGATAAATGTTTATTATTCATGCTAGAATTGTATTAAGGAAACATGATACATGTGTGAATACATAGACAAACATATAGTCACTAGTATGCCTCTACTTGACTAGCTCATTAATCAAAGATGGTTATGTTTCCTAACCATAGACATGTGTTGTTATTTGATTAATGGGATCACATCATGGGAGAATGATGTGATTGACATGACCTATTACATTAGCCTAGCACTTGATCGTTTAGTATATTGCTATTGCTTTCTTCATGACTTATACATGTTCACTGTAACTATGAGATTATGCAACTCCGTTTACGGAGGAACACTTTGGGTGCTACCAAACATCCTGGCGTAGCTGGGTGATTATAAAGATACTACAGGTGTCTCCAAAGGTACATGTTGGGTTGGCCTATTTGAGATTAGGTTTTGTCACTCCGATTGTGGGAGAGGTATCTCTGGGCCCTCTCGGTAATGCACATCACTATAAGCCTTGCAAGCAATGTAGCTAATGAGTTAATTCGGAATGATGCATTACATAGCGAGTAAAGACTTACCCGATGTGAGATTGAACTAGGTATTGGATCAGGCGATCAAATTTCGACAAGTAACATACCGATGACAAAGGGAACAACGTATGTTGTTATGCGGTTTGACCGATAAAGATCTTCGTAGAATATGTAGGAGCCAATATGAGCATCCAGGTTCCGCTATTGGTTATTGACCAAGAATAGTTCTAGGTCATGTCTACATAGTTCTCGAACCCGTAGAATCCTGCAACAAGGTTTCGATGCGGTTATATTATGAGTTTATGAGTTTTGATGTACGAAGGAGTTGAGTCCGGATAAGATCGGGGACATGAGGAGTCTCGAAATGGTCGAGACATAAAGATCGATATATTGGGCGACTATATTCGGAGTTCGGAAAGGTTCAGTGATTGGGTATTTTTGAATGCTGGAGAGTTACGGAATTCGTCGGGGAGTATATGGGCCTTATTGGGCTAGACGGGAATAGAGAAGAGGCCTAAGGAAGGAGGCTCGCCCCCTCTGGTCGGGTTGGACAAGGCGCAGCCCCTTTTCTATTCCTCTCCCCTCTTTCCCCTTCTCCTACTCAACAAGGGAGGTGGAATCCTACTAGGACTAGGGAGTCCTAGTGGACTCCACTGGCGCGCCCTCCTAGGGGCGGCCTCCTCCCCTGCTCCTTTATATCAGAGGCGGGGGCACCCCATGACAACACAAGTTGATCTCGTGATCGTTCCTTAGCCGTGTCGGTGCCCCCTCCACCATATTCCACCTCGGTCATATCGTCGCGGAGTTTAGGCGGAGCCTGCGCGATGAACATCATCATCGTCCTGCCGTCGTCTTGTGGAACTCATCCCGACACTTTGCTGGATCGGTCGGGGATCGTCATCGAGCTGAGCGTGTGCTGAATTGGAGGTGCCGTGCGTTCGGTACTTGGATCGGTCGGATCGTGAAGGCGTGCGACTACATCAACCGCGTTGTCATAACACTTCCGCTTACGGTCTCACAGTGCGTGGACAATACTCTCCCCTCTCGTTGCTATGCATCACCATGATCCTTGCGTGTGCGTAGGAATTTTTGAAATTACTCGTTACCCAGCGATGGCATCCGAGCCTGGTTTTATCGTTGATGTTATTTGCGAGTAGAACACAAGTGAGTTTTAGGCGATACAAGTCATCTGCTTACGGCATGTCATACTTTGGTTCAGCGGTATTGTGAGATAAGCGGCCCGAACCGACATTCAGCGTCGCTTACGCGAGACTGGTTTCACCGTTTGAGCACTTTCGTGCTTAAAGGTGTTGGCGGGTGTCGTCTCTCTCACTTTAGCTGAACCGAGTGTGCTCGCCCGGTCCTTGCGAAGGTTAAAACAGCACTAACTTGCGAAGCTGTCGTTGTGGTTTTAATCGTAGGTAAACGGTTCTTGCTCGGCCCGTAGCAGCCACGTAAAACTTGCAACAACAAAGTAGAGGGCGTCTAACTTGTTTTTGCGGGGCATGTTGTGATGTGATATGGTCAAGGCGTGATGCTATATTTTATTGTATGAGATGATCATGTTTTGTAACGAAGTTATCGGCAATGGCGAGAGCCATATGGTTTATTAGCTTTATTGTATGAAATGCAAGCATACTGTAATTGCTTTACTTTATCACTAAGCGGTAGCGATAGTCGTAGAAGCAATAGATGGCGTAACGACAACGATACTACGATGGAGATCAAGGTGTCGCGCCGGTGGCGATGGTGATCACGGCGGTGCTTGGAGATGGAGATCACAAGCACAAGATGATGATGGCCATATCATATCACTTATATTGATTGCATGTGATGTTTATCCTTTATGCATCTTATCTTGCTTTGATTGGGTAGCATTTTAAGATGATCTCTCTCAAAATTATCAAGAAGTGTTCTCCACAGTATGCACCGTTGCGAAAGTTCTTCGTCTTTGAGACACCACGTGATGATCGGGTGTGATAGGCTCTCGTTCAAATACAGCGGGTGCAAAACAGTTGCACGCGGAATACTCGGTTAAACTTGCGATCCTAGCATATAACAGATATGGCCTCGGAACACGGAGACCAAAAGGTGAGCATGAATCATATAGTAGATATGATCAACATATTGATGTTCACCGTTGAAACTACTCCATCTCCGCGTGGCGATCGAACATGGTGTAGTTGATATGGATCACGTAATCACTTAGAAGATTAGAGGATGTCTATCTAAGTGGGAGTTCTTAAGTAATATGATTAATTGAACTTTAATTTATCATGAACTTAGTCTTAGTAGTATTTTGCAAATTATATTTGTAGATCAATAGCTCACGTTGTTGCTTCCCTATGTTTGTTGCTTTCATATGTTTATTTTAATATGTTCCTAGAAAACTGTGTTGAAAGATGTTAGTAGCAATGATGCGGATTGGATCCGTGATCGAGGTTTATCCTCATTCTGCCGAAGAATTATGTCCTTGATGCACGCTAGGTGACAGACCTATTGCAAGAAGCGGTCTGAGGCGTTATGAGCGTTTGGCTAGCTCAATATGATGACTACTTGATAGTTTAGTGCACCATGCTTAACAGCTTAGAATCGGGACTTCAAAGGCGTTTTGAGCGTCACGGACCATATGAGATGTTCGAGGAATTGAAGTTAATATTTCAAGAAAATACCGAGTTGAGAGATATGAAGTCTCCAACAAGTTCTATAGCTAAAAGATGGAGAGAATCGCTCAACTAGTGAGCATGTGCTCAGTTATGCAGGTACTTCAATCGCTTGAATCAAGTGGGAGTTAATCTTCGGATAAGATAGTGATTGACAGAATTCTCTAGTCACCATCACCAAGTTAGTTATGGAATGATGCATTACATAGCAGTAAAGACTTGCGATCGAGATTGAACTAGGTATTGGACATCGACGATCAAATCTCGGGCAAGTAACATACCGATGACAAAGGGAACAAGCGTATGTTGTTATGCGGTTTAAGCGATAAAGATCTTCGTAGAATATGTAGGAGCCAATATGAGCATCGGTTCCGCTATTGGTTATTGACCAAGAATAGTTCTAGGTCATGTCTACATAGTTCTCGAACCGTAAGATCCTTGCAACAAGGTTTCGATGGCGTTATATTATGAGTTGATGAGTTTTGATGTCGAAGGAGTTGAGTCCGGATGAGATCGAGGGACATGACGAGTCTCGAAATGGTTGAGACATAATGATCGATATATTGGAATGACTATATTGGAGTTCGGAAAGGTTCAGTGATTGGATATTTTGAATTGGGAGATTCTGAAATTAGCGGGAGTATATGGGCCTTAATGGGCCATACGGGAATAGAGGGAGAGGCCAAAGGAAGGAGGCTGCGCCCCCCTCGGTCGGGTGGACAAGGCGCAGCCCCTTTCCTATTCCTCTCCCCTCTTTCCCTTCTCCTACTCCAACAAGGAGGTGGAATCCTACTAGGACTAGGGAGTCCTAGTAGGACTCCACATGGCGCGCCCCTCCTAGGGCGGCCTCCTCCCCCTTGCTCCTTTATATCTGAGGCGGGGTGCACCCCATGACACACAAGTTTATCTCGTGATCGTTCCTTAGCAGTGTCGGTGCCCCCTCCACCATATTCCACCTCGGTCATATCGTGCGGAGTTTAGGAAGCCTGCGCGATAGAACATCATCATCGTCCTGCGCCGTCGTCTTGTGGAACTCATCCCGACACTTTCTTTGGATCGGTCAGGGGATCGTCATCGAGTGAGCGTGTGCTGAACTTCGGAGGTGCGTGCGTTCGGTACTTGGATCGGTCGGATCGTGAAGGCGTCGACTACATCAACAGCGTTGTCATAGCGCTTCGCTTCGGTCTCACAGTGCGTGGACAATACTCTCCCTCTCGTTGCTATGCATCACCATGATCCTTGCGTGTGCGTAGGAATTTTTTGAAATTACTCGTTCCCCAACAAAGCACCCAAGCAACTTGCCCAAAGCTGCAACCAAGACAAGGAGGAAAGAAACTCATATTACGAAGATGAAGACTATGTTGTTGTTGAGGAGAAGTCACCTCCAAGAAAGTCTTGAGAAAGGGTATCTTTCTTTCTCTTTGCTGCTGCAACCAAGCTGGTTTGCACAAGAAAGCTCCTACCAAGAGAGTGCGAGCATCAACTCAGGAGAAAGCTTAACCAGCAAGTGGAGCTGGAAAGAAAAGAAGGAAAGGAAGAGAGGAAGATGGTGCAAGCTTGTTGATCCCATGGCTGAATTTGAGAAGCACTCATCGGATGAGGAAGAAGAAAATGAAGAAGATCTGCACCAAAACTAAAGACTCAGAAGTTGATGGGGGATGCCATCAAGTGCAGGGCTGCCCCATCAAAGCCAAGACGCCCCCAAGGCTCTGCTCAAGCTTCAAAGTCTGCACCAAAGAAGTACGAGAAATATACCATTCTTTGAAAAGAACAAGGCCCGGCTTTGAAGTGGAAGAAGAAGAAGAAGCCCTAGTGCTTAGGAAATTGAAGCCAAAGATTCCTGATCATGATGATTATCATCCGATTGGCTGAAAACATGAAGGAAAGAAAGGATCAGGTCTCAGTTGTGGAGCGATCAGGACCCCTATGATGTAAGAAGAAGAACTGTTGTGGACTACAAATTTCACACCAAGGGAAGGGATTTCTATGAGGCGTGCTTTTGGATAAGAAGCCCATTGTGTGTGACATGAAATGGGTGGATTGGAAGTACATTGTGATGTGAAGATCATTTACAGGTGCATGAGAGCTTAGGACTCAATAGAGTTGACACCTTTGTGGGTGGAAATTGACCAAATGGAATGATGAGCTGATCATGCGGTTTTACTCTCTGCTCACTTTTACCAGATGGAAAGATTATGCGGATGCACGGGTACAAGGTACCGATCTCTTGTTGCTAAGCGGGCCAAGCTTATCAATGCTCGAGAAGAAGCTGAGGATGACATTAATGTCTATGCTAAGCGGAAAGATCACAAAACGAGCTTTGCATGAAGAGCAACTAGCAATGGTGACCGCATTGACAACCTCGCTACCAACTTGCGACTCTCAGAAGCAACGTCTGAGGATACTACTTCGACAACAAGCTCGATGAACAAAAGCAAGAGAACAATGCAACAATGGGCGAGATTAGTGCCTTGTTGGTCGACCGCTCTTCTACCGCCGTCCTACTCAAGAAGGAGCCGCTCAAATCGACCACTCGGCGATACTATCTCCGGCTCAAGTACCACGACATCGAACACTCTTCGTCGAGCAGCAGGGCAAGATCCGCCAACCGCAATCCTCTACCGACACCGACTCTCAAGAGCAAGCTCGCGCAAGAAGCTGTTGAAGCGCGGTAATTTCAAAAAAATCCTCGATCATGCAAGATCTATCTTGGAGATGCATAAGCGAGAGGGAGAGTGTGTCCACGTACCCTCGTAGACCGAAGCAGCGTTAAATAGCTTTGTTGATGTAGTCGAGCGTCTTGGCGATCAACCGTTCAAAGTACGAGCAGCGGCACCTCCGCGATCTGCACCGTTCAGCTCGGTGGCGTCCTCGAACTCTTGATCTAGTTGAGGCCGAGGAGAGTTTCATCGACCGACGACATGGTGGCGGTGATGATGAAGTTATCAGCTTGAGGCTCGCCTAAGCACTACTACTGATATATTTGTGGTGTTGAGCTGTGGAGGGGCACCGCTACGCTAGAAATTCTCTGTTGTTCTTTGGGGTGCACCCTTGGCCCGTATATAAAGGAGGAGGAGGAGGAGGCCGGCCTAGGGGCGCCTATGGGAAGTCAACTAGGTTTCCAATC
>JAHIAM010011437.1:0-11739 GCA_021605205.1 Aegilops longissima
ATGTTCCGAGGACATTGTATTTGAATAAATATATTCATGTTGCCTTTGCCTTGTATTATGAAAACAAAGACTGTTTTTGTAATGTAATTTTATTATGCTTTTAATTGTTTCCTCACAATGCGGCCGTGTTGCATGTAATCGAGGTTGGCGGTGTTACTCGCCCTCACGTAGGTAATCTGGAGGTGTTAGGATGGAATCTAAACAATATTGATCCAATTATATGGTCCTTGAAGGAGTTTTTTAGCGCCTTGAACAAGGCAATCAGACTATCTGCTTAAACACCCTCACTTAGCTATAGGAGTTTTATAATAAAGCATGGGGCAGTGTTGGGAATATGCCCTAGAGGCAATAATAAATTAGTTATTATTATTAGATTTACTGTTTTCATGATAATCGTTTATTACCCATGCTATAATTGTATTGGTAGGAAACTCAGATACATGTGTGGGTACATAGACAACACCATGTCCTAGTAAGCCTCTAGTTGACTAGCTCATTGATCAGCAGATGGTTACGGTTTCCTGACCATGGACATTGGATGTCGTTGATAGACGGGATCACATCATTAGGAGAATGATGTGATGGACAGACAATCCTAAGCCTAGCACAAAGATCGTGTAGTTCATATGCTAAAGCTTTTCTAATGTCAAGTATCTTTTCCTTAGACCATGAGATTGTGCAACTCCGGATACCGTAGGAATGCTTTGGGTGTACCAAGCGTCCTGGCAATGCTGGGTGGCTATAAAGGTGCACTCTGGTATCTCCGAAATGTATGCTTGGGTTGGCACGAATCGAGGCTGGAATTTGTCACTCCGTGTAAAGCGAGAGGTATCTCTAGGCCCACTCGATAGGACATCATCATAATGTGCACAATGTGGCCAAGAGGTTGATCACGGATGATGTGTTATGGAGCGAGTAAAGAGACTTGCGGTAGCGAGATTGAACAAGGTATCGGTATACCGAGCGATCAAATCTCGGGCAAGTACAATACCGTTAGACAAAGGGAATTGAATACGGGATTGATTGAATCCTCGACATCATGGTTCATCCGATGAGATCATCGTGGAACATGTAGGAGCCAACATGGGTATCCAGGATCCGCTGTTGGTTATTGGCGGAGAGTTGTCTCGGTCATGTCTCGTGTCTCCCGAACCGTAGGGTCTACACATAAGGTTCGATGGCGCTAGGGTTATAAAGGAAGTTTGTATGTGGTTGCGAATGTTGTTGAGTCCCGGATGACATCCGGATGTCACGAGGAGTTCAAGTAATGGTGGGAGGTAAATATTTATATATGGGAAGTCCTATTTTGTGCCTAGGAAAATGTTGGGATTTTTGGTATTGTCTTGGGAAGGTTCTAGAAGGTTCGGAGTGGGGCCCACCTGCATGGGTGGACCCACATGAACGTGGGTAGTGGGGGCAGGCCCCACACCCTGGTCAAGCGCACCAAGATCCCCCTTAGAAGGAATAAGATCATATCCCGAAGGATAAGATCAAGATCCCTAAAGGGGATAACAATCGGTGGGGAAGGAAATGATGGGATTTCTTTCCTCCCACCTTTCAACGCCCAATGGACTTGGAAGGCAAGAAACCAGCCCCTCCACCCCTGTATATAGTGGGGGCGCATGGGAGCTTCACCAAAGTTACAGCGCAGCCCTTCCCCTCCCAAGTCCTCCTTCTCTCCTTGGTGCTTGGCGAAGCCCTGCAGGATTGCCACTCCTCCATCACAACCACGCCCGTTGTGCTGCTTACGGATGGAGTCTTCCTCAACCTCTCCCTCTCTCCTTGCTGGCTCAAGGCATGGGAGGCGTCACCGGGCTGTCGTGTGTTGAGCGGAGGTGCGTCCGTTCGGCACTAGGATCTCCGGTGATTTGGATCACGACAATCGACTCCTTCAACCCCGTTCTCTTGGCGCTTCCGCTTAGCGATCTACAAGGGTATGTAGATGCACTCTTCTTCCCTCGTTGCTAGTGTCTCCATAGATAGATCTTGGTGACTCGTAGGAAAATTATGAATTTCTGCTCGTTCTCCCAGCGGTGGCATCATGAGCTAGGTCTATTGCGTAGATTCTTTGCACGAGTAGAACACAAAGTAGTTGTGGGTGTTGATTTTGTTCAATATGCTTACGTTACTAGTCCAATCTTGTTTGACGGTATTGTGGGATGAAGCGGCCCGGACCGACCTTACCGTACACTTACGTGAGCAGTTCCACCGGTGACATGCACTTGGTGCACAAGGTGGCTAGGGTGCAGTCTCTCCCACTTTAGTTGGATCGGATTCGATGAAAAGGGTCCTTATGAAGGGTAAATAGCAATTGACATATCACGCTGTGGCTTTTGTGTAGGTAAGAAAGCGTTCTTGCTAGAAACCCATAGCAGCCACGTAAAACATGCAAACAACAATTAGAGGGCGTCTAACTTGTTTTTGCGGGTATATTATGTGATGTGATATGGCCAAAAGGAATGTGATGAATGATATGTGATGTATGAGATTGATCATGTTCTTGTAATAGGAATCACGACTTGCATGTCGATGAGTATGACAACGGCGGAGAATAGGAGTTGTCTTTATTTATTGTATGACCTGCGTGTCATTGAACAACGCCATGTAATTGAAGGAAATATGCCCTAGAGGCAATAATAAAGTTATTATTTATTTCCTTATTTCATGATAAATGTTTATTATTCATGCTAGAATTGTATTAACGGAAACATAATACATGTGTGAATGCATAGACAAACATAGTGTCACTAGTATGCCTCTACTTGACTAGCTCATTAATCAAAGATGGTTATGTTTCCTAACCATAGACATGTGTTGTTATTTGATTAATGGGATCACATCATTAGGAGAATGATGTGATTGACATGAACCCATTCCGTTAGCCTAGCACTTGATCGTTTAGTATATTGCTATTGCTTTCTTCATGACTTATACATGTTCCTGTAACTATGAGTTATGCAACTCCGTTTACGGAGGAACACTTTAGGTGCTACCAAGCGTCTAGCGTGAGCTGGGTGATTATAAAGAATACTACGGTGTCTCCAAAGGTACATGTTGGGTTGGCGTATTTGAGATTAGGTTACATCACTCCGATTGTGGAGAGGTATCTCTGGGCCCTCTCGGTAATGCACATCATTATAAGCCTTGCAAGCAATGTGACCAATGAGTTGGTTACGGGATGATGCATTCTGAGCGAGTAAAGAGACTTGCGGTGGCGAGATTGAACTAGGTATTGGATACGCGATCGAATCTCGGGCAAGTAACATACCTATGACAAAGGAACAACGTTATGTTGTTATGCGGTTTGACCGATAAAGATCTTACGTAGAATATGTAGGAGCCAATATGGGCATCGAGGTCCGCTATTGGTTATTGACCGAGAATAGTTCTAGGTCATGTCTACATAGTTCTCGAACCCGTAGAGTCCATGCAACAAGGTTTCGATGATAGTTTATTATGAGTTTATAAGTTTTGATGTACGAAGGTTGTTGAGTCCGGATGTGATCACGGACATGACGAGAGTCTCGAAATGGTCGAGACATAAAGATTGATATATTGGAAGCCTATGTTTGGACTTGGAAGGTTCGGATGAAAACAGGATTTCTGGAACAGGAGGTTCGGAACCCCGAAGTCAATGGGCCTTGATGGGCCATAAGGGAGAAGAGGAGGGCCGGCCGGGCAGGCGCGCCCCCTCCTCTAGTCCGAATAGGACAAGGAGGCGGCGCCCCCTCTTCCCCTCCCAAGACCTAATCCAACTAGGAAAGGGAGTCCTACTCGGTGGGAGTAGGACTCCTCGAGCCAGCGCCTCCTAGGGCGGCTGCACCCCTTGCTCCTTTATATCTCTGAGGGCGGGGCACCCCATGACACACAAGTTGATCTTAGTGATCGTTCTTAGCCGTGTCGGTGCCCCCTCCACCATATTCCACCTCGGTCGTGTCGTCGCGGAGCTTAAGCGAAGCCTGCGCGCGGTGAAGCATCATCATCGTCACCACGCCGTCGTGCTTGGCGGAACTCATCCCGACGCTTTGCTGGATCGGAGCTCGGGGATCGTCATCGAGCTGAGCGTGTGCAGAACTTCGGAGGTGCCGTGCGTTCGGTACTTGGATCGGTCGGATCGTGAAGGCGTCGACTACATCAACCAGCGTTGTTATAGCGCTTCGCTTCACGGTCTCACGAGTGCGTGGACACTACTCTCCCCTCGTTGCTATGCCATCACCATTGTCTTGCGTGTGCGTAGGAAATTTTTGAAATTACTCGTTCCCCAAGCGATGGCATCCGAGCCTAGGTTTTATGGTTTGATGTTATATGCATGAGTAGAACACAAGTGAGTTGTGGGCGATATAAGTCATACGCCTACCAGCATGTCATACTTTGGTTGGCGGTATTGTTGGACGAGATGACCGGACCGACATTACAGCGTACGCTTCGACGAGACCGGTTCCCCGACGTGCTTTGCACATAGGTGGCTTCGGAGACAGTCTCTCAACTTTAGTTGAACAGTGTGGCTCGCCCGGTCCTTCGAAGGTTAAAACAGCACCAACTTGACAAACTATCGTTGTGGTTTTGATGCGTGAGGTAAAACGGTTCTTGCTCAGCCCGTAGCAGCCACGTAAAATTTGCAACAACAAAGTAGAGGGCGTCTAACTTGTTTTTGCGGGCATGTCTGATGTGATATGGTCAAGGCGTGATGCTATATTTTATTGTATGAGATGATCATGTTTTGTAACGAGTTATCGCATGGCGAGACCATATGGTTGTCGCTTTATTGTATGAAATGCAAAGCCATGTAATTGCTTTACTTTATCACTAAGCGGTAGCGATAGTACGTAAAGCAATAGTTGGCGAGGCGACAACGATCGCGATCATGGTCGGTGTAGGAGATGGAATCACAAGCACAAGATGATGATGGACATATCATATCACTTATATTGATTGCATGTGATGTTTATCCTTTATGCATCTTATCTTGCTTTGATTGGCGGTAGCATTATAAGATGAGCTCTCACTAAAATTATCAAGAAGTGTTCTCCGAGTATGCACCGTTCGAAAGTTCTTCGTCTTTGAGACACCACGTGATGATCGGGTGTGATAGGCTCTACGTTCAAATACAACGGGTGCAAAACAGTTGCCGCGAATACTCGGTTAAACTTGAAGAGCCTAGCATATAACAGATATGGCCTCGGAACACGGAGACCGAAGGTCGGCGTGAATCATATAGTAGATATGATCAACATATTGATGTTCACCGTTAAAACTACTCCATCTCACATGACGATCGGACATGGTGTAGTTGATATGGATCACGTAATCACTTAGAAGATTAGAGGATGTCTATCTAAGTGGGAGTTCTTAAGTAATATGATTAATTGAACTTAAATTTATCATGAACTTAGTCCTGGTAGTATTTTGCAAATTATGTTGTAGATCAATAGCTCACGTTGTTGCTTCCCTATGTTTTGCTTCCGATGTTTTTATATGTGTTCCTAGAAAATTGTATTGAAAATGTTAGTAGAAATGATGCGGATTGGATCCGTGATCGAGGTTTATCCTCATTGCTGCCGAAGAATTATGTCCTTAATGCACCGCTAGGTAGCAGACCTATTGCAGGAGCGGATGCATACGTTATGAGCGTTTGGCTAGCTCAATATGATGACTACTTGATAGTTTAGTGCACCATGCTTAACGGCTTAGAATCGGGACTTCAAAGGCGTTTTGAGCGTCATGGACCATATGAGATGTTCAGGAGTTGAAGTTAATATTTCAAGCAAATACCGAGTTGAGAGATATGAAGTCTCCAACAAGTTCTATAGCTAAAAGATGGAGGAGAATCGCTCAACTAGTGAGCATGTGCTCAGATTATCAGGTACTTCAATCGCTTGAATCAAGTGGGAGTTAATCTTCCGGATAAGATAGTGATTGACAGAATTCTCTAGTCACCATCACCAAGTTAGTAGAACTTAGTGATGAACTATAATATGCAAGGGATGACAAAAGTAATTCCCAAGCTCTTCGTGATGCTGAAATCGGCGAAGGTAGAAATCAAGAAAAGAGCATCAAGTGTTGATGGTTGACAAGACCACTAGTTTCAAGAAAAGGGCAAAGGGAAAGAAAGGGAACTTCAAGTAGAATGACAAGCAAGTTGTCGCTCCGAAGAAGCCCAAAGCTGGACCAAAGCCTGAAGCCGAGTGCTTACCTTTGCAAAGGAAATGGTCCTTTGAAGCGGAAATGCCCTGAATATTTGGTGGATGAGAAGGATGGCAAAGTGAACAAGGTATATTTGATATACAGGTTATTGATATGTGCCTTACTAGTGTTTATAGTAGCCCCTGAGTATTTGATACTTGTTCGGTTGCTAAGATTAGTAACTCGAAACAGGAGTTGCAGAATAAACAAAGACTAGTTGAAGGAGAAGTGACGATGAGTGTTGGAAGTAGTTCCAAGATTGATATGATCATCATCACACACTCCCTATATTTTCGAGATTAGTACTAAAAGCCAAATAAATGTTATTTAGCGTTTGCGTTGAGCATGAGTATGATTTGATCATGTTTATTGCAAAACGGTTATTCATTTAAAGTTAAAGAATAATTGTTATTCATTTACATGAATAAAACCTTCGATGGTTATACACCCAATGAAAATAGTTTGTTGGATCTCGATCGTAATGATACACATATTCATAATATTGATGCCAAAAGATGCAAAGTTAATAATGATAGTGCAACTTATTTGTGGCATGCTTTTTTAGAGTCATATCGTGTAAAGCGCATGAAGAAACTCCATCTTGATGGGTTTTGGAATCCTTGATTATGAATCATTTGATGCTTCGAACCGTGCCTTGGGCAAGATGACTAAAACTCCGTTCTTGAAACAATGGAGCGAGCTACTAACTTGTTGGAAATAATACATACCGATGTATGTGATCCAATGAGTGTTGATGCTCATGGCAAGTATCATTATTTTCGACCTTCACGAGATGATTTGAGCAGATATGCGTATATCTACTTGATGAAACATAAGTCTGAAATAGTTGAAAGGTTCAAAGAATTTCAGAGTGAAGTGGAAAATCATCGTAACAAGAAAAAAAGTTTCCGCGATCTGATCGTAGAGATGAATATTTGAGTTCGAGTTTGGTCTTCAATTAAAACAATGTGGAATAATTTCACAGCTCACGCCACGAACACCACAACGTTATGGTGTTACGAACTGTAACCGTACTTTTATTAGATATGGTGCGATCTATGATGTCTCTTATCGGTTTACCACTATCGTTTTGGGGTTATGCATTAGAGACAGCTGCATTCACGTTTAATAGGGCACCATCTAAATCCGTTGAGCGACACCGTATGAACTATGGTTTAACGGTAAACCTAAGTGTCGTTTCTTAAAGTTTGGAGTTGTGATGCTTATGTGAAAAGTTTTCACGATAAGCTCGAACCCAAATCGGAGAAGTGCATCTTCATAGAATACCCAAAGGAAACTGTTGGGTACACCTTCTATCACGATCCGAAAGCAAGATATTCATTGCTAAGATGGATCCTTTCTAGAGAAGAAGTTTCTCTCGAAAGAAGTGAGTGGGAGGAAAGTAGAACTTGATGAGGTATGTACCTTCTCCCTTATTGGAAAGTAGTCATCAAGAAATCAGTTCGATGATTCCTACACCAATTAGTGAGAAAGTTAATGATGATGATCATGAAACTTCAGATCAAGTTGCTACCAAACCTCGTAGGTCTTCGAGTAAGATCCGCACAGATTGGTATGGTAATCATGTTCGGAAGTCATGTTACTAGACCATGATAAACCTACGAACTATGAGGAAGCGATGATGAGCCCAGATTCACGAAATGGCTTGAGGCCATGAAATCTGAGATAGGATCCATGTATGAAAACAAAGTATGGACTTTGATTGACTTGCTCGATGATCGCAAGCCATGTTAAATAAATGGATCTTCAAGAGGAATACGGACACGATAGTAGTGTTACTATCTACAAAGCTCGACTTGTCACAAATAGGTTTTCGACAAGTTCAAGGTGTTGACTACAATGAGATTTTCTCAAGCAGTAGCGATGCTTAAGTCTGTCCGAATCATGTTAGCAATTGCCACATTTCATGAAATCTGGCAAATGGATGTCAAAACTACATTCTTTAATGGATTTATTAAAGAAGAGTTGTATATGATGCAACCAGAAGGTTTTGTCAATCCTAAAGGAGCTAACAAAATGTGCAAGCTTCAAGATCCATCTATGGACTGGTGCAAGCATCTTGGAGTTGGAATAAGCGCTTTGATAGTATGATCAAAGCATATGGTTTTATACAAACTTTTGGAGAAGCCTGTATTTACAAGAAAGTGAGTGGGAGCACTACGACATTTACGATAAGTATATGTGAATGACATATTGTTGATCGGAAATAATGTAGAATTATTACGCAAAGCATAAAGGAGTATTTGAAAGGAGTTTTCAAAGAAAGACCTCGGTGAAGCTGCTTACATATTGAGCATCAAGATCTATTGAGATAGATCAAGACACTTGATAAGTTTTTCAATAAGCACATACCTTGTCAAGATTTTGAAGTAGTTCAAATGGAGCAGTCAAAGAAAAGTTCTTTACGTGTTGCAAAGGTGTGAAATTGAGTAAGACTCAAATCCCGACCACGGCAGAAAATAGAAAAGAGAATGAAAGTCATTCCCTATGCCTCAGTAATAGGTTCTATAAAGTATGTTATGCTATGTACCAGACCTATTGTATACCTTGCTCTGAATTTGGCAAGGGAGTACAATAGTGAGCTAGGAGTAGATCACTGGACATTGGTCAAGAACATCCTTAGTGAGGACTAAGGAAATATTTCTCGATTATGGAGGTGATAAAAGAGCCCGTCGTAAAGAGTTACATCGATGCAAGCTTTTACACTGATCCGAGATGACTCTAAGTCTCAATCTGGATACATATTGATGGGAGCAATTGGCTAGAGTAGCCCGTGCGAGCATTGTAGACATAGAATATTTGCAAAATACATACGGCTCTGAATGTGCAGACCCGTTGACTAAGCTTCTCTCACGAGCAAAACATGATCATCCCTTAGTACGCTTTGGGTGTTAATCACATAGCGATGTGAACTAGATTATTGACTCTAGTAAACCCTTTGGGTGTTGGTCACATGACGATGTTAACTATGGGTGTTAATCACATACAGATGTGAATATTAGTGTTAAATCACATGATGATGTCAACTAGATTATTGACTCTAGTGCAAGTGGGAGACTGAAGGAAATATGCCCTAGAGGCAATAATAAAGTTATTATTTATTTCCTTATTTCATGATAAATGTTTATTATTCATGCTAGAATTGTATTAACGGAAACATAATACATGTGTGAATACATAGACAAACATAGTGTCACTAGTATGCCTCTACTTGACTAGCTCATTATTCAAAGATGGTTATGTTTCCTAACCATAGACATGTGTTGTTATTTGATTAATGGGATCACATCATTAGGAGAATGATGTGATTGACATGACCCATTCCGTTAGCCTAGCACTTGATCGTTTAGTATATTGCTATTGCTTTCTTCATGACTTATACATGTTCCTGTAACTATGAGATTATGCAACTCCGTTTACGGAGGAACACTTTGGGTGCTACCAAGCGTCCTAGCGATGCTGGATGATTATAAAGGAATTACTCGGTGTCTCCAAAGGTACATGTTGGGTTGGCGTATTTGAGATTAGGTTTTGTCACTCCGATTGTCGGAGAGGTATCTCTGGCCCTCTCGGTAATGCACATCATTATAAGCCTTGCAAGCAATGTGACCAATGAGTTGGTTACGGGATGATGCATTACGAGCAGTAAAGAGACTTGCCGGTAGAGATTGAACTAGGTATTGGATACCGAGCGATCGAATCTCGGGCAAGTAACATACCGATGACAAAGGGAACAACGTATGTTGTTATGCGGTTTGACCGATAGAGATCTTAGTAGAATATGTAGGAGCCAATATGGGCATCAGGTCCGCTATTGGTTATTGACCGAGAATAGTTCTAGGTCATGTCTACATAGTTCTCGAACCCGTAAGTCCACGCAAAAGGTTTCGATGACGGTTTATTATGAGTTTATAAGTTTTGATGTACGAAGGTTGTTGAGTCCGGATGTGATCACGGACATGCGAGGTCTCGAAATGGTCAAGACATAAAGATTGATATATTGGAAGCCTATGTTTGGACTTGGAAGGTTCGGATGAAAACAGGATTTTAGGAACACGGAGGTTCTGAACCCCGGGAGTCAATGGGCCTTGATGGGCCATAAGGGAGAAGGAGGGCCGGCCGGGGCAGGCCACGCCTCCCCTCTAGTCGAATTGGACAAGGAGAGGGGCGCCTTCCCTCTTCCCCTCCCCAAGACCTAATCCAACTAGGAAGGGAGTCCTACTCCGGTGGGAGTAGGACTCCTCGCAGCGCCTCCCTAGGGCGGCCACCCCCCTGCTCCTTTATATCAAGGGGAGGGGCACCCCATGACACACAAGTTGATCTTAGTGATCGTTCTTAGCCGTGTCGGTGCCCCCTCCACCATATTCCACCTCGGTCATATCGTCAGAGCTTAGGAAGCCCTGCGCCGTGAAGCATCATCATCGTCCTCCCGTCGTCTTGTGGAACTCACCCGACGCTTTGCTTGGATCGGGCCGGGGATCGTCATCGAGCTGAGCGTTGCGAGAACTTCGGAGGTGTCGTGCGTTCGGTACTTGGATCGGTCGGATCGTGAAGGCGTACGACTACATCAACAGCGTTGTTATACGCTTCGCTTACGGTCTCACGAGGGTCGTGGACGCCACTCTCCCTCTCGTTGCTATGCCATCACCATGGTCTTCGTGTGCGTAGGAATTTTTTGAAATTACTCGTTCCCCAACATAATTACTTTAGTTTATTGCTAACCGTTAGCCATAGTAGTAGAAGTAATAGTTGCGAGACAACTTCATGAAGACAAGATGATGGAGATCATGATGATGGAGATCATGGTGTCATGCGGTGCGATGATGATCATGGATTCCGAAGATGGAGATCAAAGGAGCAAAATGATATTGGCCATATCATGTCACTATTTGATTGCATCGATGTTTATCATGTTTATACATCTTATTTTCTTAAGACGGTAGTAAATAAGATGATCCCTCATTAAAATTTCAAGAAAGTGTTCCCCTAACTATGCACCGTTAAGTTAAATCGTTTGAGCACCACGTGATGATCGGGTGTGATAGATTCTTACGTTCACATACAGCGGGTGTAAGCCAGATTTACACACTGAAACACTAGGTTAACTTGACAAGCCTAGCATGTACATACATGGCCTCGGAACACAAGAGACCGAAGAGTCGAGCATGAGTCGTATGGAGATCGATCAACATGAAGATGTTCACCGATGATGACTAGTCCGTCTCCGTGATGATCGGACACGGCCTGTGACTCGGATCATGTAATCACTTAGATGACTAGAGGATGCCTATCGAGTGGGAGTTCATGAGATGAACTTAATTATCCTGAACATAGTCAAAAGATCTTTGCAAATTATGTTGGCTCGCGTTTTAGTTCCACTATTTAGATATGTTCCTAGAGAAATATAGTTGAAAGTTGCGATGGCGATTATGCGGACGGAAAAAGCTTATGTCCTTAATGCAGCTGGTGTCTGAACCCCAAACATCGTCTTGGATGTTGCGAACATCGGAAACGTTTTGATAACTACGTGATAGT